>LNAC01001746.1:78052-105853 GCA_002007465.1 Ailurus styani
TCAGGTCATGAGCTCAGGGGCCTGGGATCGAGGCCCGCATCGGGCTCTCTGCTCGGCAGGGGGCCTGCTTCCTCCTCTCTCTCTGCCTGCTTCTCTGCCTACTTGTAATCTCTCTCTCTGTGTCAAATAAATAAATAAAATCTTAAAAGAGAGAGAGAGAGAGAGAGAAAGAGAGAGAGAGAGAGAGAGAGAGAGAGAGAGAGAAAACGCATGCCCATGTGAGCAGAAAGAAGGTCAGAGGGATGGGAGAGGGACAATCAGACTCCACCCTAAGTATGAATCCGGATCCGGGACTCAATTCCATGACCCTGGGATCATGACCTGGGCTGAAAATCAAGAGTTGGACACTTAATTGACTGAGCCACCCAGGTCCCTCTGTTTAAATATTTTCTTAAGCCATTGCAAGTATGATAGAAAATGGAATGATTTCCAACTTAATTTCTTTCTGAAACTTTCATTTTGCTCATTAAACCTTGTAAAACTAGAAGATCCATAATGAGCTGAGCACCTGTAGGGTTTGTTCTCATTCAAATATCACTCTCCACTTAATATCAGAATCTACTGAGTCAAAAAATCAACATGTTTCTGGTCAATATGATAGATATTTTTATTTGTCCCCTTAGATCCAATCTCTCCCTTTCACCTCCCTTTCTCCTGAGAGGCTGAACTCTATAAATATATTCAACAGGCTCCCTTCCACTCTGGATTCCATCTGGGTTTAGCCAATGGATGTCACTGGCAGGTGACCAGAAGATAATAGAAGAATGATAATCAGGATAATTGCTGATGATTATTCTCCCAGCTCCTTCTCAACTGGATTATTGTGAATGGCCTGTGTCCCTCTATCTAAATCACAGCTTCTTTGTCACAGCCCTCTCCTCTCACTATAGTTATGTGCTTTGGGTCACAGGTGGGGGTTTGGGGATTACGGGTGGCTGGCAATGGCTTCCTGCTATTGTTAACCCACATATCCTTCAGTATCCTTTACTGGTTTCTCCAATCCTGCCCAACAACATTTTTTAAGGTTTCTTTATTAAACTCTCCTCAGTTACACAGTCTGAGTGAGTATGCCCTCTGCTTCCTATAGGAACCAAGTCTGGTGCAGTTTACCACTCCCTTTTTGTCATATGTAAGCAGGACAACACAATGTAATACAATGGATATATGGTGTAAGTCCATTGCAGAGTGAAATTATACATTTTGCAAAGGATGGTAAAACTTCTTGGAGCAGATGAAAGTGGTGTTGGAGAATTGTTCGAATCACATGTAAAACCATTATCTAATGCAGGTTAGGAAAGTTTCTCCAGTGAAAAATTGAAGAGAAAATTAACACTTAGACATTTCAAAAGGGAGTGATTTCAATGTCAAAGGATTAAAAGAGGCATTAAGCAAATATATGATTTCTTTGCTGCTGCTGCTTCTCTCCCTCCCGCTTCTTCCTCCCATTCTTCTTCTTCTCCTCCTCCTTCTCCTTCTTCAATAAAAGAGATGTTTTCTTTATGTTGATGCCATAAAACTACATCAAGTAAAGGATGTCTTTTGGTACTACCCTACTCTTTTGTCAGGAATATTGCACCCAAATAGGAAAAAGCCACCCAAAAAGTACTCAGTTTCTTTCTTCTTTGTCTTAAGAATTAGCACATAATTATAATTATAATCTACATTTTAATAAATGTAGAATAAGTTTACTTTCACAGTTTTTCACTTTATTTTTTAAAGATGAAGTCAGAAAGAAACTTCTTCTCTACTGAGTATCGAATTTTGGCCTCCACTTTAAATGGATTCACTCTAAGTGGCTTTTTTCCAGGATCAGTTATCTTTGGCTAGGAGGCCCTCTGAACATCCTTGGAGGAGCCCTATAGCAGGTCATTGGGGGAAAAGAGGACATCTGTTCCTTAAAATATTTTTGAGGCATCCCTTTGGATTTGGCCTCTGTAGTCACATAACCAAGGGTTTAGATCCCAGCCTCATCTACTGCTAACCCCTTGGTCTTGGCTAGGCCTCAGCCTTGGGAACCCCACTACTGAGTTCCATCTTTGAAAGACTTGACGTAGGTTTCTGGCACATGGTAAGCACTCAGTTAACATCAGTTACTACCAGAATTACTAAAATTATCGTGCTATTAGTAGTTCTATTTAATATGCTGCTCTATTAAGCATTTTCTCCATCTTACTATAACTAAACAGTAAATAATGCTGATGTTGTTGCCAGTTTCAAAATGACTAGACTTTAAGAATAAAAAACCAGTGAAATTAAAACAGAATTTCTACCTTTCAAAAAGAGTAATGCATAATTAATATAGAAAAATCAAAATAAGAAATATCAAAAGGGAGAAGCCTAAAAAGTAATGGAAGAAACAATAAATAATTAAATAATACAGTAAAAGTAAATGAGGGAAGCCAGGTAAACAAATACCAGGAAAAACATAAACTCTGGGGTGCCTAGGTAGTTCAGTTGGTTAAGTGTCCTACTCTTGGTTTCAGCTCAGGTCATGATCTCAGGATCATGAGAAAAAGCCCTAAGTTGGGCTCTACACTGAGTGTAGAGCCTCCTTGGGATTCTCAATCTCCCTCTCCCTTTGCCCCTCCCCCAACTCAAGAGCTTATTCTCTTGCTCTCTCTCTCTCTATGATATTTCTATTCATACAAAGTCAAATTCAATGTAATGTGCACTGTAATTATAATGAAAATGGAATTATCTTATAAATTGGCATAAGGTATAATCAATAACAAAATTAAATATTTTGCAGGAATATCTATATGCCTGAAGACATAGCATAAAATATAGAAAGCAAAACCCAAGTGTCCATCACTAGATGAGTGGATAAAGAAGATGTGGTACATGTGAACACACACACACAGACACAGAGACATACAGACACACACACACTGAATATTATGCAGCAATATAAAAGGATGAGATCTTGCCATTTGCAACAACATGGATGGACCTAGAGAATCATATGCTAAGTGAAATAAGACAGAGAAAGACGAATACCATATGATCTCACTCATATGTGGAATTTAAAGAACAAAATGCATTAACAAACAAAGGAAAAGAGAAAAACAGACTCTTAAATACAGAGAACAAACTGATGGCTGTCAGAGGGGAGAACTGTCAAGAATGGGCAAAATGGGTAAAGGAGAGTGGGAGATACAGTCTTCCAGTTAGGGGATGAGTAAGTTTTGGGGATGAAGGATACAGTATAGGGAATACAGTCGATTGTATTATATTATCATTGTATTGTGACAGGTGGGAGCTATACGTAATGGTGATCATAACACAATGTATAGAGTTGTTGAATCACTATGTTGTACACCTGAAACTAACATTGTATGTCAACTATATGTCAATAAAAATATATAGAAACAAGTATCTTAAGATGATTAGCGTAATTAATGAAGTCCAAATTGAGGGATACAGTAACATGCAGTATTGTCCTTAAAAATAAAAGTTATTTTAGCAGCAAAAACTGGAGTTATTTAGGAGTAACAGGGAATTGCAATCAAGCACATGTAAGCTATGGCAAAACCATAGGCAAGTCCAGCAAACAAAGGAGAAGAAAGTGATTTAATAGAGAAAAAGAAGTTTGGAGGGGTTGTTTTGAACAGAAGTCCATTGGAAGAATCACGAGTTCAGGGTGATGATGGTTTCTCATTGGCTGGGTTGAAGGGGTAGTCAGTTTCCTGTAAGAGACACAGTGTACAACTTTCTCTGGTGGGGTCTGTAACTGATGATTCTTTCCTGTCGATGATCCTTCCATTGGGGTCTGTAATTGACTATTCTTCCTATAATTGATGTTGAATATTAAGGTTCCCCTAGCCTCCCAAATTTACTTTAGTGAGATGTCCCTTTATTAATTTTCACAGCATGTATCAGCCAATGGCATATTGAGCCTGAAAGTAAAAACCAACCCGTAGCTTCCAAATTTTAGAACAGTGTTTCCTTACCAATAAGCACTCTTGTGCCATAGGATCTCCTGAGCCCTGAAGTCATCTACAGAGATGAAGGAAGCTGAAAACTTCAGGTTAGCCACCTCCAGCCTTGAGCAGCTTTTTCTGGGAGTCTCAGGAGAACTGCTTGAGTAGATGGGAGTCTGATAGCATGCCCCACAGTACCCAAGATCAGAGAGAGAATACAGTGAGTTACATCTGGCTCTGTCATGGAGCAGGGAAGTCCAGGTAGGGTGCCCAAGCAGCAAGGAGCAAACTACAATAAGGACGTGGCTGGTAATTAGGGAGGATGAACAAGGACACATCCAGGCCCCAGCCCTAAATCTCTGTCATGGGTTTTGGGTACTCCTGTCCCTTTTGGTAGACTTGCCTTTCAATGCTAGCGGCAGAGTGATTTCTCTAATGATATGTATACAGACTGAAAATGAGAGCATCATCACTGTTTTCAAATATTGATATGAAGTTTCATTTTATACAAAATTCATTCCCACTTCACAATGTATTTCACCAAAGCAACTTCAAGAAAAGCAAAAGAAGACTGTTGGACTCCGTGAATATCATTTTAACTGTTATAGAAGTTTCAATGGTTATTTATAAAAGTTTAATTTTTTCTGACCTATTCATGTAAATAAAGTTTATTGCAATGATAATGATGAATTATTCTTTAAAAGTTTTGTCTAGGAATTGCACACAGCATGTAACAAGAGAATAAAAAATAATGTTTGTGAAAGCTAAAAGAATGATTACATTTAACCTATAGGAGAACTAATAATTTAGTCTTTATTTTAAACTATTAATTTCTAAAATAATAAGGCCAAGTAACACAAATAACAAGATAGACACACACGAAATATCAGCTAACTTTCTGAATTGAAAGCCATATACCTGTTTTAAAGCTCAGGAGGCCATTTGAAAATTTATTTTGGTAATGTAATGTAGTTAAGCCTACACGGTATCAATTTAATGATTTTTTTCCACTGACATGCTTTAATAACATGTATGAGGTCTTATCACTGTCCTGTTCCTGCGTTTTCAGCATCTCATTTGTATGCAAATTCTCTTGCATGCAACTTACTCTCTGGTAAATGCAACCAGCGGATTGAGTGTCTCCGTAATTATGTTCCATCCTTGTCTACCCTATTTGTTTCTTATTATATCACTGCGGCACTCCCTGCTTCATGTTCCAGTCATGAATTACAGAGTGGCTCCAGCAGTAATTTTTCTTACGGATGATGGGCCGCTCTACCTCCTTTGCCTTAAAGCGTTACCCACTTACCCATACTTTCGAGACCGAGTGTGTGAGGCTTGCTCTGTCTTCCTTCTTATTGTTTCCTTCTGTTGCTTCTCTCCTTCTTAACTAGAAGTCTTTTGGTTCTGACAGAGAGAAGTTGTTCAACTAATTAATTTAGCCCCTTCCTATCCCCTCTTTGGTTTGATTTGTGTGATCCTGACATATGAGGTAAAATTACTTTATATACGTGTGTATGTTTTGGTGAACTCACTAGGGCTGAGAAATATAATGAAAATTTCCAACAGGATAGCCATGCCAGGAATAAACATAATGCATATAGATTTACATATAAATACAAGCACAATGTGTCTACCTGTCTTTACATATGCATGTAAGAGTATGTGAATAAAGTGTGTGTGTGTGTGTGTGTGTGTGTGTGTGTGTAGGGCGAGAGGAAGAGAGAGACTGTATGTGTTCTGAAACAGTAAGACCTGTGTTTGAACCCTACATCAATCATCAATTATCTGTGTGTAGCCCAATTTCTCAGCTTTATTTTCCTCATTGGCGAAATAAGGATATGAATAGTAGCTATCTCATAGGTTTTGTGAGAATTAAATAAATTAATACATACAAAGTGCTTCTTGGTACAGCATAAGCATTCAATAATCACTGTCAGCGATTTCTGTTATCACATAGGATAAATAATAGATATAGACATACAAATAACAGACATTGAGGAGATCGGATCCTACCTATTCATGCAGCCAAAATTCGCCCATCTTTTCTGCCACCCTCTCTCATCACTTCTTGCTCCTAGCTCCAAATACACCCAGTGGCATCTATCTTGTAAAGGGCGGGCTTTGCAGTTTATGACCTGCTTTGGTAATGACCCTGTTCCCATGGGAGGGTGTGTTTTGTGCTTCCCATTTTATGAGGGAACCAAGCTCTGAGATATTACAGCTTGCTCAAGGCCGCACAGCACGACATGGTTAACAAATGACAGAATTTGAGGTCAACATTGGTTTTACCCAACTGCAGTTTATTTTCATTCATATACCCAACAAATTTATTGAGGCCCTACTATGTGTGACAGAGACAAGCGTGGGCAGGGCCATTGCCAACTTTACCTGGCAGAGGCCCCGGTCTTCTGGAGAAGATACACGAATAAGTAATTGATTGTAATTCAGTGTGTTGGTGTTGTGGCAGAGTAAGTACGTTTGTTAAACATTGTGTCAGAGATCTTGCCAGAGGCTGGAAAGAAGTTTACATGAATGTTATCTGTGACCAGCCCTGCCTCCAGGGACCTGTTGCTTTTCACATCCCAGGTCTGCCTTCTCATCTGTCTAGCTGTTCACCCAGGACGGGGCACAGGGGGCTGCTCCCTGAGAGGAACACTGGCGGGCTCCCTGAGTGCTCCCCGCCAGGGTTGGGGCAGCAAACTCATGAAGAAGCAAAGCGGCCAGAGCAGCCCGGAGTGTTCAGCAACCTGCCAGTGGTGGGTTATTGCTGTGTGGGCGGTGAGAGGGGCCGGGAGGGGGAGAGGGGAGGAAGCGTGGCTGGGAAGTCCACAGAGGTTGGCACATAAACAGCTGCTAGAAAATGCCTTCTTTGAATTTCTGTTACAAATGCACGCTAAAGAAGTAATCTTTTTTTTTTTTTTTTTTAAATAAAGCCATTCTGCCTCATTGGGAATAGCTCTCCATGGTATGAAATTTACAAAATTTTTAGGGAGTCAGAATAGTAAGGGAAATAAAATAGTTAGGACGTTCCCTTCTACTTACTGAATATTTATCCTATGCATGCATGATATTGTTTAATTTATGCAACTACTCTGCCATGGGTATTGTAGAGATGAGATTGAGTTTAAGTAATGTACTTAAGGCCACCCAGGGAGAACATGAATCACTAGTTTCCACAGCAAGTAAATGGTAGAGGCAGGATTCAAACCCAGGTCTTTCTGATGTCAGAACTCACCCTCTTAGCCACCGAATTGCCCATGATATCCTCCAAGATGGAGACAAATGCTGCAGGGATGGCTGTCATGTGTCATGAATGACGCCTCAGAGAGGAGTAATGAGGAAGGATTTTTAGTGTCTGTGGGGATTTGCCAGATAGTCCCTGGAAGTAAAGGCATTCCCCAAAGAGGCATAGCATGGGAAAAGAGTGACTAAAAGTAGCCTGGATGTTTAGGAAATCACCACAGGTGTGGTCTTGCTGGATGGTGAGGAAGGAGGGAGGTAGCGAGCATGACAAGAGATGATGTTGGAGAGAGGGCAGAGGCTACTGCATCAAACACCTTGTCCCCCAGTGGTGGAACTTTGGGATTTTCCTGTAGGTGATGGGGAGCCATTGAGGGGTTTAAGGATTAGGGTATGGGGTTTGTAATGTTATATCATTTTTTCAGCCATTTCCAAAGAAAATTTGGAGGCAGTTTGAAAGCACTCTAGAGCCTATTAATGAGTTTAGAGACTACATGTGTCCATGTTTCTGATCATGCATCCTTCTCGGTAAAGAAGTTTTCACAACAGATTCCCAGTGGATGTATGACTATTCACAAATGGTCACAATACAACTGTATTCAAACATTACCTACATTAAAATGTACATAAAAGTAGACACTAAAAATATGACATAAAAATAAATGTGAGTCTTTGAACTAGATGGAGCTGATGGTTGCACAATATTGTCATTGAATATATTGTCACTGGATTGTACATTTTAAAATGGTTAATGGTTAATTTTATGTTATGTGAATCTAACCTCAATACAAATAAACAAAATAAGTAAGCATGAGTAGATATTTAAGACTTTTCTCTCCCCAACCCTGAATATTCTTGCACACCTTGGGTACACGTGCCTCTTTGGGAGTGGGAGAATGAATGATGAAGCCTGGAGTCAGGACCTGGCTATAGGAAAGGAGAAGAGAGAAAGAATTTGAGGTGTGGTTTAAGAGCTGAATTGACAGGGCTTGATAATTAAAGGTTGACAGGTATGTGAGAAAGGAAAGAAGGTAGGAAGACTCCCCATTTCTGGTTTGAATATTTGAATATAAGAGAAAGAAAAGTTTTCCCCTTGCCAAGGACCTGATGTGGTCAATACTTGGATAATTTCCCAGTGGTTGGAATAGGCTGGGGTAGGCAGTTTCTAGGTATGTCCAGAAGTGAATCCAGCCTGAGGATACAGAAGAATGGCCCTCTTTGGACAAGGGTAATTGAGGGTAAAGCCTGAAGAAGCTGTATTAGCCAAGAGCAAAGCAAGAGGCCAGAAGTAGGCAAACTCAGGAGAGGGAAACAGGAGCATGTTGGGAGCAAGGCAGGAAGGATTTCACAGGTTTCTTGGAAAGGTTACAGACCAGGGTTTCATTTTGGCCAGTTGAGCTGGGATGCCTGGGGAACATCCTGGGAGAAGAGCAGAGATTTGTGAATATATGAATGTGGGCTTGGGAAGAGGCCACCTGTGGAGAACATGAACCACTAGACTAAGCATGGAGCCCTGGTGAAGGACAAAAATTAAGACGTTGGTAGAGGAATGGAAGTCTGATAATGAGAGAGATCACCTGAGCCAAACCAGGAGAATGTGGAGTCACGGAGGCCAAGAGGGAAGGAAAGACATGGTTCCTGGTATCAAACACTGCAGGGGGACAGATAAGACAGGAACTAAGAAAGTGTTCATCTATCAGATCCTTGGTGATGGAAAGTATTCCAGAGACAGATGGGGCAGAATGGAAGGATGTGGGGCAAGAAGCCGTACTGTTGTGGGTTGACTAGTGAATGGAGATGAGTTGGTAGAAACCCTGCAAGTAGAGCAACCTTTGGTCATCTGATTACTGATCTTGTGCACCTTCTCTCCCACTGCTTCTCTATTCTAGAAGGTTCTAGAAGATTTATATAAATGACAGACCGGATAAGGCTTTTGGTTCTTGTCTCCTATGTATGGGCAGTTTGGGAAGCCAGCAGAGTGTCAGACAAGTCACCATAAGTAGGCCATTTAAATCAATGTATTTGATGATAAGAATGTATTTAAGGGATTCCAAAAATGTTCCTGGGATTCTTTTAAGGAGTCTGCACAGAGATAGGTAGAGGCAGAGCAGTAGAGAACTTCATCCTTGGCCTCCATGACCAACCACATTCTTCTGGTTTACGTCAGATGATCTAGAATGGGGCCCAGGCTCTGGTAGACCTCGCCCTGAGGTGGGTAGCAGGAGGGCAGTTGGGTATCTGGTAAGGAAATGCCATTGGCTGGTTTAGTCACTCGCCTCCACACTTTCACATCCTCTATCAGCACCTGCACACTTTAGTCATGACCACACACACTCTTCCTGTTTATACAGAAAGTGCCATTCAGAAAGCTTGCCAGTGAGATGGGAGCTCTACACACAGCCTCAGAAGAAAGTAGCTGAACGACTTATCTGAGAGGGAAAGAAAAAGAAGCCGGTGAGTTGAGAGGTAAGACCAAGCCGGAGAGAGTCTGGGTCCTCTGGGCTACCGTGGGTGGAAAAGAAGCAACCCTTGCTTTGTACCCTTTTGGGGAGGTGCATCAGAGTACCTGACCCTCCTCCTCAGGACTGAACAGAAGGGAGGACCCCCATTTCACCCCATAGAAATAATTCAGCCTGGGGTGAATGGCTGGACAGACTGAGGAAGCAGACTTGGAACGTGATCGGAAAAGGTCACAGAATTCACGTGGGTGCAGCATGTGAAGGATATGTAGTCTTGGTATGGACATGCTGATACCCTTCATGAAGATAGCTGGGCCTATGAGCCTTATGAACAGTGTGTCTAAACCTTATTTTAGGCCATTAGCTACACCCCATAAAGAGCCTGTGACATGGCCACAGACTAGACCCCAGTGAATGGTCATAGAGAATGATCTCCCAGAGGCCTGGTCACAGAAAGGAGAGAACATGTGTGTTTTACCCTCAAGCTACCACTGCCTCTGTGTCAGTAACTCAGAACAAATGACCTTCTCAAAAACAGGGTCTTAGCTCATATCCTTTGGATAGCACACTATGTACATGCATGTATGTATGCTTGGGAGTGCAGACATTGTGCATATACATATGACACATTACATGTATATGTACACACATACGTATATACACGTAGACACACATCTAGTACAAAATAGCAATAGTGACAATAATTTTGAAACTAATGGTGTGATAAGGGATTTTTTCCCCCCAATATGTGAATTCCTTGCTACTCAGGGTCTTACAAATGTAAAAGTGAAATCATGTTTACATATGCAGTTCATAATCCCTTTTACTCAAAGGGTTGAAAATTCTATGAGGTAGAGCCTGTTCAGGTACTCTGTGACCTGATACTACAACTAAAACAGGGTAAGCCAACTGTTAACCAATACCCACAACAGCAGAGAAGTGGCAGTAAGCTTGTTCTTCGTGTCTTGAGTGTTCAACCAAATTTTTTTTTTAAATTATGCTGTCTGCTTTTCTCAGAAGCATTTGCTCCTTAGTGCAAAGTGAGAAAGAGTTCCTTCCTTTACCTAGGTCCGTCAGGGTTTCTCATCTCACTGCTAACGTGAGATTATTACAGTGAAAGTAGCACAAACACTCAATGTGCTAAGGTTTTGGTTTTGCTTCTGTCTACTGTGGTTCTCTTTCTCTGGGCAACACCTGCACTTAGTGTTCAGTTGTGTCAGGCATATTTTTCATTTATTTTGCATTTAGAAAGTGGAAAAATACACATTGCTCATTCACTGAATTTCTGGGTTCCAATCTTTACTCTAACACTTGCTGTGACTTTGGGCAAGTCATTCATTGTACCTCTCTGCATCAGGGTCCTGGCATCTTTACAATGGGTACAACAATAGTCTCTACCTCTTAAGTAAGGTTTAGCAGAGCTGATACATGCCAAGTGCTTAGGAGAGTGCCTGGCACATTGAAAGGACTCAATAAGTGTTAGTGACCATCATTAGTTAGTAGTAGTAGTAGTCTCACCCCCTTTTCTGTAATTAAGCTGTCAGTCTTGAAGGGAAATGGCAGGAGAGTGGGAAAGATTGAAGGTGGGATGTGGGGTAGGTAATTGAGTGTATGAGGAGATACAAGGATACCCAAGTGCAAGCCCTGCCAAGGTGTAGTGGCAGGGGGTGAGGATGCTGGCTGGGAAAGGAACCCTGGGCAGACCTACCTGTGAGTCCTGTTGGTGATTGGAACAAGCTCCGGAGCTTGGCAGATTTGATGACATGAGTTTGTATACCTCTTCTTTGTCCATGTGCACAGCAACCTGGGCAGTAGAGACCTGTAACTGGCATCCAAATGACAGTACATGGCATGGGGTCGGTGTCTGTCACGTGTGTGAACATGTTACATGCCTTCTCATGTTGTTGCATCAGATCCCTTGGGATTGTGCCTATTTTAGAAGATAGCCGATAGCTGGCCTGAGGGTTCAGAGCAAAGCAGGGGTCTGACCATCTCTGACTCCATGCTCCTGGCTGCCAGGGTTGCTGCTACAGTACTAAGTAGTATTGAAATGTGACTGATGAGAAAGCCAGGTCCCAGAGAATTCACAAACAAATTCAAGGTCACATTGAGATTTAACACTCTGGGGAGGAGCTGGATGCTGGTCTCTGATTTCTAGACCCTTTATTCTACACATCAGTTCAGAGGAAGAGCTTGAATCCTTGCATCCTGCCTCCTGAGGTTGACAGCCTTGGGACTCCTTCGATAAATCACTTTCTCTTCCACACTTCAGTTTCTTTTTCTGTAAATTGGGTATAATAGCTTGTCCTACTCAGTGCACGGGTTTTAGGAGATTCCAGGGAGGGTGCATTTGCAAAACACGATTCTATTGTTTCTTATTCATGTAGGAGAAAAATGTGGAAAGTGACTTTCAATCCAAACAGTTAAAAGAAAAGGGAAAGGGAAAGTATGAGTGATATTTGTTCTTAATGATGCATCATCAGGTAGGATTTAGCTCATTCTTTCAAATAGCTGTTTTGCTCCCTGGTACTGATGTTCCATATCTGTTGAATCATTCCCATATATGGAAAGTTAATTGATCACCAATTTTTATAATATTATAAATCAAACTGCAGTGACTGTTCTACAAATCCTGTAGTACATTCTACCAGTTCTTCTATTTTTTGCGAATCTGATCAGCAAATGGTGTTCTCATTTTTGTTTTCATTGGCTTTTCTTTGATTATCAATGTGTTGATTCCCAATGTTTTAAAACATAACTGCAAGAAAATAAAAACATTATCCCTCATCCAAAAAAGAGCCCCAATCCATGTTCCTTTTAAGATGAAGTAGCACCATTTTTCTCATGATTAAAATACAAACAGGTGTTTGTGTACAAATATGAACTCATTGAAAAGCGCCTTGCCAGAGATTCCTCTTTATATCTGTTATTGGTGCTAAAAAGGGGGGGGCTATCATGAATACAAGACAACAAGACTCCTGCAATAACTAATAAACATGACAATTTGATTTATTAATGGTCCTCTGCTGTAGTCTGTTGACAGATTTTTCTTTATGGAAAAATTACCATGGTTTAAATCTCTATCATATGGTACTTAATTCAATCGACAATATGTTACCAATTAGATCCTGCTTAAACTACCATCAGCCAGCAGACCACAGAACATGTTAAGTAGGATGACAATCAGATAACTAGTAAAATACTTTGTGGCAGCTTTCTCAGGCCCAGGGAGCAGTGCTGAAACAATGGAAAATGGAGAGAGGAAAGGCAAATCTAGCATTTACTTTTCCCTGTTCTGAACAAAGAAGTTGTTTCAGGTTCTCCTGAAAGTATACGAAGGGTTTGGGTTTGAGTCGATCATTGCACATGCTGCTACTCACTATCACTTTTCCACCCGTCAATCCTCTTGCCTCCTTTGGTGATAAATTTGCAAACTGAAAGAAATTCTACTCCAAAATCCTAAGTGATAATGTAGAACGTCAACTCAGTCATGATGTCCCACTTAGTCACATGTTTTAAGGGTCCACCTTTCCCCCAAGCACCAGCTGTTGACTGTGGTAAGAGAATTCTTGCCAAGTGGGATAAGCTGCTTTTCTTATCTTTGTCTTGGAATCTGGCTGTATCAGTCGTGCACTGTTGCATGAGAGAAAAACAAAATTGAGCTGTGCTAAACAAAAAGGCAATTTCTTGGAACAGTTTGGGGTGTTGGGGGGAGGTTGACCAGGTATAAAAGAGAGCAGTGAACGAGGGGATCTGAAGGCCAAGCAGCCAGAACCAGTAAGAACACCATTAAGAACCACAGTAATGGAAATATGAACACAGTCTGCATCCTGTAATGTGACCACCACTGTGAAAGATACAATCTCAGTTGTCCCCACTTTGGGGCATGCTTTATGTAAAATACAGAACCCCAGAAAGAAGGGAGAGTTTGATGAGCTGTATCTAGGTCACATGCCTGCCACCAGGGCAGGATCAGGTCCATCCATTTGACTTCAGGCCCTACTTCCCAAAGCTCTGCCCATGAAGGCATCAAAAGGAATGGTGGAGTGGTGATAGGAAGGGCTGGATAGTTGGAAGGTGACAGCAAAAAATGACGAATGTCTGCCCCATGGTTACTACACTGCAGCCTCTGAGTAGAGGCTGGTTAGTTATAAATGGGAGACTTCAGCCATTGGTGGTTTGTTTCTATAGCTAGGTGTACAAAAGGGGTGATTAGGAGACTGAGACCCTACTGCTTTCTGCATTTTCATTCTGGTCACTTTGCATTGATAGCTTTGCTTTGCTTCTATAGCATGAAACCAAGGAATTTTCTTAAGGACCTACGCAATAATACGGAACTTCCTTCTAAATCAGAATAACAGGTGCTGTTTCCTCAGCTCTTACCATGGTGAGCATTTCATAGTCATTTTCTGAGTCCCGGTTACAGCCCTACAAAGTAGATATGCACATAGAGAGAATAGAGCCTCTAAGGTTAAGTGACTTGCCCAAGTGCATACAGTTAGAGGTGAGGTCCAAACCCCAGCTTCCTGACTCTGAAACCTTCCACACCAGCCAGTCTTAAGGTGATCCTGAGTCCAGGCTGCACAGCAGCCCACATGACGTTATTTGAATAAAAACCTTTTTTCTGCAGGACACCACTGTGTGTGTGTGTCTGAGTGTGTGCACATGCATGCATGTGTGTACTCTAGGCACACATAACCAGGGAAAATGCTGAGAGGAAAGTTAGGGGCCGAGAGGAAAAACATTCCATATGTTATAACTTTGCCTGGGCTGTCCCTGATTCTAAATACCGTGACAATATTTTTTGAAGCAAAGATCAAAGGACATATGGTCTGACTCATGGGTTAACAAAGGGAAAACATATGAAATTGGAAATATCTGGGACAATTTGAGATGTGTGGCTACAATCATTCTCAGAGCACCTGGAAATCATGGAGTTCTTTGTGAAACACTTTGAAATACTGGCATATTAAATCCCATTTTCCAAACTAGGAATAATTTTATCAGGAGAAATTAGGACAGACGCATACATTGGCTATTTGATTCCATAGCTGTGAAATTTTATGCCCATGAAAATAACAAAGGTGTGAAATCTGTTTGCATCACCTGTAAAATCATTAGAAATAATAAGAGTATTCTTCACACAGAAACAGATTTCTTAGAGCAAAAATAGCCAGTAAGAAAATATAATGAGGAAAAGGGGATATAATCACAAAGCCACTGCAATTTAAATACCTAGAAAAGAACTTAAGAGAAAACACATGAGACTGTATGAAAAAAAAATCTACTTAGGTTTGTGAAACATATAAATGGAAACACATAATGTGTGGAGACTAGATAAGCAGACTCAGTATTAACTCTAACCAAACTAATTTGTATGCCCAAAATGTATAAAATAAAATTTCCAGTGCATTTGTGGAAGAAGGGGACTTGATAAAATTCCAATCTAAAATTCTGGTGAATTTTAGATTAGAGTAACCAAGATATTCTTGTGGGGGAGAAAGAAGAAAACGGGAGGGGGGGCAGGCATGGTGCTTGCCTTGTGGAGTATGAAAGTTTCAGTGGTCATATGGTTCCAGATGGTTACACAGATCAGTGCGAGAGAAGAGAAAGTTTCACACACACATATGCTCACAATAGGCAAATTTAGTATATGATAAATATATTGAACTGGTAATATCGAGAATGGTCAGTCCGCATTTGACTGGATTCTTTGGCAGATCTGACACGGTTATCACTCCTTCCTTACCAAAGCAACTTCCCCCTCTGCCTCCAGAACATCATTCTCTTACTTCTCTTCCTATCTCACTGGCCGCCCTTCTCACTCCTTCGCTGCCTCCTTTTTGGGTTCCTTCTCCAATTCCAACACATCCGTAGAAGGTGGAGTGCTAGGGGCTCAGTCCTCCAACCTCATGTCTAATCCATCAACAACTCCCATCCACGTGTCCTTTGAAATATATCCAGAACTGAATCACTTCCTACCCCTTCAGCCTCTACCACTCTGGTCTCTTACCTGCTCTGCATACTGGTTTCCTTTCTACACCCTCCCCTATTCCCTCTGTTCTTAGCACAGACCCAGAGGAATTCTTACAGAACAGGTCAAATTATGGGACTGCTCAAACCCCTCCTCATTGTTCCAGTTCTCCATTGCTGCATGACCAACTATCCCAAACATGGTGGCTTAAGACAACATTTCAATTTTGCTCAAGATACCATGGATCAGGAATTGGGGCATTTAGGTATTGACCAGGCTGGAGGGTCCCCTTCCGCTTCTTCACCCATGTGCCTGGTCCCTTGTAGCTCCTTGGCCTCTTTGTCTCTTCATGTGACATCTCATCTTTCAGGGCTCTGCATGTGGTTTTGGCATTTTTTCCACTGTGATTGTCTTCTAAGAGGCAGGAAGAAGAAGCTGACACACCAGTTAGGGGCTACTCCCCAAACCTGTTACAGCATCTCTCTTGCCATATTTTATTGGCCAAAGCAGTTACGAGGTCTGCCCAGATTCAGAGAGGTTGAGGGTATGGCAATGTCATATTGCAGACAAGCCCACAGGATGTGGCCATGGCCATCTTTGGGAAATGTGATCTGGTATGCTCATCCAGTGCCAAAATCCATACTGCTTACCATAACCTACCATAACCTACATAATCTGACTCCGGCCACCCTTCTGACTTCTTCTAGTACCATCTCCCCTACTTTGTGGTACAGCTTCAGCTTGAGTCGTCTCTTTGCCATGCTTAGAACACTGCAAGTATAATCTGACCTTATGGCCCAGCCATGAACCTACTCTTCCCTCTGCCTGAAATGCCATTCCCTGGATACATAGGTCACCTCTTACTTCCTTTAGGTCTCTACTCTAATATCACCATTTCAAAGATTTTTTTTTTATTATTTACTTGACAGAGAGAGATTGCAAGTAAGCAGAGAGGCAGGCAGAGAGAGGAGGAAGCAGGCTCCCCACTGAGCAGGGAGCCCGATGCAGGCCTTGATCCCAGGACCCTGGGATCATGACCTGAGCTGAAGGCAGAGGCTTTAACCCACTGAGCCACCCACGTGCCCTAATATCACCATTTCAGAGAGACCTTTCTTACAGACCTACCACTCTGTGTAAAATAGCCCCTCCTTGTCCCCTGCATTTAGCACCACCTAACATACTATATGTTTCATTGCCCTTTTTTGCCTCTCCCCATTATAATGTAATGTTTCCCCTGGACCTAGAAAAATGCCTGCTCATCGTAGGTTCTGGATAAAGATTTGTTGAATAAATGTATGATTGGAAAAGTAATTTTCCAGTAAACAATACTAGGGCACTGTCTAATTGTTGAGGGTGGTCAGGAGTAGAGTAAAATTAGATGCATACTAAACTAAAAGTTCTAGAAAGATTTTAGTGTATTACAATAAAATAAAAATTACTAGAGAAAATTTAGGTGAAGATTTAATAACCTTGGGGTGACAAAAGTTTTTATAAGTCTGATACTAAATAAGTGAAATATAAATAAAAATAAGGATATATTTGGCTTTGTCAAAAACACCACACATGCAGAAAATGAACAGCAAACTTGGAAAAGTACTTTGATATATAATATATGCATGTATCATTAATAGATACAAAGCTCTATCAAATAAACTCTGAAAAGAAAAAGTATATATAAATGACTAATAAGCATTTGGGAAGAAAAATCCCACCAGCCATGCGGTGGCGGGCAAGCTACTTGGTTCCATCAAAGTGGATGCCCTGTGGCTGTGGTGACCAAATATCGGTCCTTTTCTTAGAATAGCGCTTGACATATAGTTGGTGCTTAATAACTACTGGATTTTCCTATTAGTATGATTTCCTAATGCCATGCATGATGCAGAGATGGAACTTCTAAGTGTTTATTAATTATTTCATTCCTTTATTCCCTGGGGTGCACCTGTTAGCCAATTTCAGAGGCAGCACTCTGCTTTCGTCCCCCATTGACTCATAAACATAATGAAGAGAAGGTGAGGTAGAAACCCTTTAATTCTTGAGAAATATATTTTAAAAGGCAGCATCTCCCAAGAAAAGTGCATTTATATCATATCAATAATACTGACTTGAAAATCATACTCTTTTGAGTCATTAAGGGCTGAGAAAGCACTGTGTCATGCACTGAATCAACACTTCCTCTATTTGGTAAAATCATCATCATCATCATCATCATCATTATCATCATCAAGTGTATCTGAGGAGTCTGGGTTTCACAGGAACAGTGAACTGCCCTGCTCTTAAAGATATTAGGGATATGGGGTGCCTGGGTGGCTCAGTCGTTAACCATCTGCCTTCAGCTCAGGTCATGATCCCAGGGTCCTGGGATCGAGTCCTGTATCAGGCTCCCTGCTCAGCAGGGAGCCTGCTTCTCCCTCTCCCTCTCCCCCTGCTTGTGTTTCTTCTCTTGCTGTGTCTCTCTCTGTCAAATAAATAAGTAAAACCTTTTAAAAAAAGATATTGGGAAACTGGAATGTTGAGTCCATCTTTTTGTTTTTCAAATGGCATATTTACAGTCTGAGGTCAGAGAAGCTCTGGGCTGAAAATGTTGCTGTGGAATTTTTGGCCATTAATTTTATGAGTCTGTTATTCAATTGTCATCATTGTCTGGCCTGCAATTATATTTTTGTGCTTTAGGAGATGCTCAACAATCTTTGTTTAGAAATAAAGAGTGAGAAGTTAACCTTCCTGACGGTAAATGCCCTTCTGTTGACTCAACTGAGATCTTTGAGAATTGATGATGTCTCAGTTGGGTTGTCCTCTGAGGCAGCCCAGTGATCACATCTTCCCAAACTGCATGAAATGATTTTGCTCACGAATCTTCTGAAAGAACCCCCAAAATTTCGTACTTCAAGGCTTCCTGGAAATCAGCATTTGAAACTGCCCCTTAAAAACAAAAACCCAAGAGCCTTTATTTCAGGACAATGAACATTCTAAGGATTGTAGTAAGATTGGTGTAGGCAATGACCTGCATAGAGGCACACTGCTGAGTGTGTGAGCAGGGACCAGGGACTAAGATTCAGCCTATACTTCATTCACCCAGAGGAAAGGATGCTTTTTCTCCAGTTCTCGCAAAGGCACCAGCATCTCACTAAGCCTTGTGCCCACCGGGCTGCACCCTTGTGAGTGGGTGTCTCTTATTCATGTACACAGGACAGGCCTGGGTGAGAGGAGTGTCCTGTGTGGTAGGAATCTGTGGTGCAGGGGAGGCAGGAATGGAGAGATGGCATGGAGCCTTGCCCACAGAGCAGTCTTGGGCAAATCAGTTTTAGAAAGAATGACATCCACAAACAGAAGATTGTCATAGATTCCATTAACCCTGACTGTATCATTGAGCTTCTAGAAACTTCTAGAAAATTCTTTGCATACCTTACCCAAGTTTGGAGACTTATGTGTTATTCATTATGTTTTATATGCTACATGCCCTTAACTAATAAGGAGCTACTGGAAGTGTGACATATGCAATATGTCTCCCTTAGAACAAGGATTCCTGCCAATGACACTTGGCCATGGCACACCTCCTTCTCACGGACACTGCAATTTGTATGGGGCACAACAACATAGAGGCCATTGTAAAGGCTTCGATGAAAGTTACATTTCAACTCCAACCCCAGCTGTGCCTCCTAGCATAAACTAACATTAACAACCACTCATCCAGCACTTCCTACGCAACAGGCACTAGGAGCTCTGTACCTGTGGGCAAATGACTTTCCTCTCTGAGTCTCAGTTTACTCTTCAGTTCAAATAGGGATAATAATACATCTGGGTTGTTGTGAGGATTTAATGAGGTTGTATGCAATGCAGAGTACCTGGAACACACAGAGCGGTCAGTAAAATGCAACTATTTTTTCTTATTTAGACACTGGACCCGAATCAACTTTAATGTATCTATTACTTGAAGAACAAATAATTAGACATGTTGGGAAGAGGGTTAATTCCTGAGATTGGTGGAGCATTTTGTGAATAACAATAGTAATTTTCTAAATGGCTCTGAGCAACTTGGAAAAGAGCATGTATGTAGCACAGGCCCTGGTGGTTTCCTGGAGAGTAAATTACCCACTGGGATGGCCTGACCATTACTTGCTCATAATGTGGACTGTTTTATATATATACTTAGTTATAGCACATTTGCCAGGAAAACTACTAGGCTGATGTTTTTGCCTAAATAGCCAATCTTTTTTTTGTCTTGAATAAGATGTCAAATAACTGTATATGATTTAGATTTTATGTTCAGCTGATTATTTACATCAGGAAGCATCAATCCAGAGTAATTGGCAAGTGGGTACACATTCAAATGATATGATGATATCTCTGCTACATTTTCCTATGATTCTGGGGAGAAAATCATTAGGGATTCTTGTTTCAGAATCTCATCAAAATAAAGCCTTTAGTTTTGTTAAGTGGTTGCTGCTGTGAAGTTTGTCAGTGTGGGAATATAGCTAAAATCAGGGAGACTCTGACCCATTAGCTATGGTCCTGTCTTCTGCCCAGCTGCTCTCCTGGTGCCGCATTCCTCACTGGACTTTGTGGATGAGCAGCTTGGGTTAGCAAAGGCGACAGATGGACTAAAGGTGTCTGACCATTGACCCTGACCTCTGACCCAATTCCCTCTGTCTGTACTCCAGATATGTGTCTATGGGAAGGATAAACAAATTAAATATCTCAGGGTTGAACCTTCGAGGTCATCTATTCTAACCATACTCTCCTTTTCCAGCACATTTCGATAAATGGTCATTGATTTAATTTAACTACCTCTGGCAACAAAAACCTCACCGCCCCTTGATATGGCCATTTCTTTTCCAAGGAGTTCTAGTTATTTGAAAGGCCTGCATTTCAAAGTGAAATCAGCCTCTTTGTCATTTTGACTCTTGTTTCTCATTTTGTTTCTTGTGTCATAGTGAATAAATACAAGAATATGAGATTGACTTAGGCAAACAAATCAAGCATCCTCTGAGCCAAGTAACAATAACCAACATTTATTCATCTCCAGAGACATGGGTTGGAGGAATCAGGCTCTGGAAAACTCATTGCTTGAACTCTGAAATTAACCTTCCTTGAGTGGGTCACTCTGGTCATCTTTAACCAACCACAAAATACATCAGAAGCCCCTTGAGAGTTTTTCCTATGAGAATGGCCAAGGCAGGGAAGGAGAAGGTAGAGAGACAGAGACAGTAAGAGAGAGAGAGAGAGAGTGGTGTTCATACTAAGGGAACTAGCAAGAGAGGGTCAAAGATCTACCTGCTTCATGATTATTTTCTGTCAAATGCCGATTCCTACATGAGATGTACTCCTTCCCAAGAGTTCCTTTGCCTCTAGGTAACTCATCGGTATCTAGTTGGGAGCAGGAACTCCCTAGGGGCTGCTCTTCCCAGGCCATGTTTATTCAGACATTCAGAGCACTTTTGTGGCAGGGGTGGGGTGCAATGGCTGAGGCTCAGAGGTCAGGCAAAGTAGGGCCTGAGGTCACCTGAGGTCCTAGAGTCAACAAGAACTGCCTGCAAGGAATCAAAAGACCTCCGGTCTTGTTCTGGCTCTACCACCCAGCAGCCATGTGACCTTGGACAAGCATCCTCAACCTTTTTTTTTTTTTTAAGATTTTATTTATTTACTTGTCAGAGAGAGAGCACAAGCAGGGGGAGCGGCAGGCAGAGCAGGCAGAGGGAGAAGCAGGCTCCCTGCTGAGCAAGGAACCCGATTCGGACTCAATCCCAGGACCCTGGGATCATGACCTGAGTTGAAGGCAGATGCTTAACCGACTGAGCCACCCAGCACTTTTGAGCCTCGTGTTCTTTATCTTTAAAAGACCAAGAACCACCACCACCTCCTTCCCATCTACACCATAGTGATGATGTGAGAATCAGAAGACAATGGAAGTAAATGGCAATGAGCAGCCAGCTGAGGTGACAGAGGGATCAGAAATGAACCTTCTGATCAAAATGTGAGAAATGCAGGTCAGTCATCCTGGATTTTCTACATAGCTGAGTCACGGGCACTCAACACCTGGCTGCATCATTTGTTTTTTCTCTGGATGAGTTGTGATTGCAGACTTACCTCCTAGCGATGATGGAATGATGAACCACTGTGCCACCCCCCAGGATTGCTGACAGTATTCCTATAACCTCGCAAAGCAGCTGACAGCTCATTGAAACAAATTTATATGCATCAGCACTGTTTTCATCTTATACTTTAAACAACTTTAATTAATAATACCCTCCTTTTCCAGTGTGTCAACACAACTCCACCTTTTCATTTTGAAAGAACTTAAATAAATATAGAAATAAAATATTCAATTATTGGAACTAGAAATGAGAAAATATAATTGATTTGAGAGGTTTTGCTACAAAAATTCCCCAGGGCCACTGACTACATTTTATTAAAAAATATCACACACTTATATTTCTACATTTCTTATGTAATAATTTTGAGTTTCTCAGGGGGAAAATAGCATTATTGAAGGAAAAATAATTATGACAAGTGTTAAAGATTAGTGAGCCAGATTCCCCTGGTGTGCAACCAACATCCTGGGAGTAAGTTAAGTGCCTTAGGAAGCTACGTGAACGCTTGTCATTGAGTAAATTACTGCTTCAATGCACTAACAAGGACCCTAGTGGATTGGAAATGTTCATTCAGCTTCCCAGAGCACTGAGCCTAATCCCCATGCAGCATTTGTGCTCTGAGAGAATCTAGATTTGTGTTCATCCACATCTATTTCTGTCTTCTAAGAATAGGCATTTCTTCAGGATAGCGCCCATATCTTTACAGTTATCATTGGCATCTGGCCTGGCCCCATGCTCCTGAGAGCCCAGTGAACACTCCTCTGCTTCTCGAATAGAACGTGCCTTGCCACTGATCAATGCCTAAATTACCCTGATAATGTTTCTTTCCTTGCCTCCTTGTAAAACAGTACCACAACTTCCTGGCAAGCACCAAAACTTGGATGATAAAATCCAGCTCTTTCCCCAACATTCTCTTACACATCCCTTTCAACTTATGCAACGAGGACACAAAGTATGCTAAGTGGACCATATTCTACTCAGTCACCTAGTATGTAGTATTTTCTTCTTCTTTGGGAGTTCAAAGGTATGAGATATTGAAAATCAAATCCAGGAGCCCAGTCAATTTCTGAAAGGCCAGGAACAGAGTTGTATGCAAGCTGTGGTCCCAAGTGTAAGCACAGACCCAGGAGAACCCATCATCATTGGTGATAAGGAAACAAAGAAGTTAGAGGCCTCACTTCCATGTTTCTTAAGCAATTCATCAGCACCCCTACTTGGCCTGCCAAACCCTGTTGACTTGGCCCCTGTCTACTTGCACAGGCTCACACAGAGTCTGCCATCACACTCTGCTCTGGCCACCTGGATCTTTTCTCCACCCAGAGTCTACACACTTGTTCCCTCAGTCTGGAACTCTTTTTCCTCACCTGGCTGATTCCTTCTCCAGGTCCTACCTTACCTGACACTTCCCCAAGGAGCATCCCCATTCATGACATGCTCTATTCTCTTGTGTTCTTTCACTATTATAATTTTTTTTCATCAAAAGAGTACCTTTATCTGGTAACTTTTCAATGTTGGGAAGAGACAACCTCTGACCTTTCTCCTCCACACTCATATTATTTCCCAGTGTCACCTTCCTCCCACTCACCATTTATCAGTAGGTGTCTCCAGAGCTGTTCTAGGCACAGGGGATAGAATGTCAGACAAAGGCGACAGTGTCCCATTCTAAGAGGTTTTTTCCATTTTCATTTCTTTTTTTTTTTTAAAGATTTTTTATTTATTCATTTGACACAGAGAGAGAGATTACAGACAGTGTCCCATTCTAAGAGGTTTTTTTCCATTTTCATTTCTTTTTTTTTTTAAAGATTTTTTATTTATTCATTTGACACAGAGAGAGAGATTACAAGTAGGCAGAGAGGCAGGCAGAGAGAGAGGAGAGAGGAGGAAGCAGGCTCCCTGCTGAGCAGAGAGCCCGATGCGGGCCTCGATCCCAGGACCCTGGGATCATGACCTGAGCCGAAGGCAGCGGCTTTAACCCACTGAGCCTGCTGTACCGTACATCCGCNTCTTCTGTTCTTTCCTCTATACAGATAATATGCCTATAACTATTTTTTTTAAATGTATCAATAAAGGATATAATTTTTCAGACTTCTCAATATGAAAGTTGATCATTTGGCCCAGTCCTACCAACCTTCCCCCCTCCACTCAATCCTGGACATTCCCAGTATCTGACATTTATTTTGTTATTTTTTGTTATATTTGTTGTCTATTGTTCTTCCCATGTTTATATTTGTAAGATAAAGTATTATAGTAAATCATATTGTATCTCTTGATTTCTCACTTTAAAAAGTAAAATTATTGATGACCCTACCCTTTTATCCACCTTCCATTCTCATTTTTCAGATAAACATGTACCTTACATTTTGTACTGAAGTTGCAGCCAAGTCTCCATGATTCATCCATAGATTGATCAAGTCCTATGTTAGGAGTATATTCTTTTTTTTTTTTTTTTCTTTTTTTTGCCCCAGGGGTCCATGTCTGTGACTCATCATGCTTACACTTTTCACAGCACTCATCATAGCACAAACCCTCCCCAATGTCCATAACCCATCCACCCTATCCCTTCCCTCCCACCCCCCAGTAACCCTCAGTTTGTTTTGTGAGATTAGGAGTCTCTTATGGTTTGTCTCCNAGAAAGGATGTTCTGAGCACCCAGGTTCAATGGAATTTCTCTCTCTTTGCTTTTTTCCTCCAATATTGCCATGTTTTAGTTTGTTTCCTGTGTGAATTATTATTTTATTAAACATTCCACTTTATTATACATTCTTTACCTTACCAGTGATCCTGGAGTTTCCAGTGGGGGCTGTTGGGGCTCTTTTTGCATTATTTGTCTTTGTGAATAGTTTTCCCAAGCCTGTCTTTTCTACTAAGTCCCTCTTTTCTCTTGGAGACCTCCATCTACCTATCATCCTTCTATTCCAGTCTGTACTGGTTGCCCTCTGAGCCATCTACTCAGTGGTCATGGTGCA
Organism: Ailurus styani; assembly: GCA_002007465.1. NCBI lineage: Eukaryota > Metazoa > Chordata > Mammalia > Carnivora > Ailuridae > Ailurus > Ailurus styani. The sequence goes on from LNAC01001746.1 coordinate 102,704, forward strand.
AATTTTTCCCACTGCTTTCAGGAGTCTGGATTGTAACTACAGATCCCTGGACCCTAAAACCTTCTTCTTATTCTACTCTTCTGTTCTCTGGGTATATCTTCAAATACTTTTCAAGGAAAGGATGTATAGTAGATAAACTTTCTGAGAGCTTTTTGCCAGAAAATATTATTCTGCCCTCATACTTGATTGACATCTGGCTGGGTATAAAATCCTTTAGTAGTTTCTTTTTATCCTTGGTATTCTGACACATCGAAGATGCTTCTAGGTATGGCTTTTTCTTTAATTGTTCCAGCATTCAGAAGCTCTTTTAATTCTGAAGAATTTTGTCCTTCAGCTTTGGAAATTTTTTCTTTAACTGTTTTTTGATATTTTTTTTCTTTTCTTTCTTTTTTTTAAAAGATTTTATTTATTTGACAGACAGAGAGAGAGAGAGAGCACAAACAGGGGGAGCAGCAGGCAGAGGGAGAGGGAGAAGCAGGCTCCCTGCCGAGCAGGGGAAGCCCAATATGGGATTCAATCCCAGGACTCCGGATCATGACCTGAGCTGAAGGCAGTGGCTTAACCAGCTGAGCCACCCAGGCACCGTTTGATTATTTTTTTCATCTCCAACTCTGCATGAGAGCCCTCCTAGGCTGAATTTCTGGTTTCTAGACTGATCTTTTGCCTCATAGTTTTCAATTCTTTGTCTTTTACCCCCTATGTTCTAAGAGAGTAGGAAGAGTCTCTGGGTTTATTTTCTAGGTCTTCTGTAATTAAATTTCTTCTCAACCAGTACTATTTTTCTTTTTATTGATCTGCAAGCATTCTCTTTCATTCTCTAATTGTTTCTTTTTCTTAGCATTTTGTCCCAATTTTAAGAATATCATATTTTCTCCAACATTCCCCTTGCATATTAATTAGGGTGTTTTTAGTATTGTCTTCTATTCCCTAATTGTTTTTTCCCTCCCTTTCTGGGTTAGTTTTTGTCTTTTGTTGTTGTTGTTGGTGGTGGTGTATGTGTGTGGTCTTGGGGGATTTTTGTTTTTTTGTTTTTTTTTTGTTGGTTTGTTTTTTATCTTTCTTTTTCATGCTACAGTTCTCCTTGCATGCTTGGTAATCCTTAGTTTTGCATTTCCACTTAAGGGAGAAGGATTAAGTGACTTGTGTATTTCAAGTGTTTATCGGGGCACCTGTGTGGTTCCGTGGGTTACTTTGGCTCAGGTCATGATCCCAGGGTCCTGGGATTGAGCCTGGCGGAGAGCCTGCTTCCACCTCTCTCTCTGCCTGCCTATCTGCCTACTTGTGATCTCTCTCTGTCAAAAAAAAAAAAATCTCAAGTGTTTATCATTTGTAGGTCTGTTTTCTGGCTGGATCTCTCTCCTTTATAACTGTGAGTGGGATGGAGTAGGGTGTGTGTGCTAGAAAACTTTCCTTTAGGGTGGCATGAGGGTGAGCAAAAATCATCCTGCGGGCTTCTAAATGCTAAAATGAGGAAGGCTTTATTCTAGTGTTCCAAATAGTAATGCCATTTTACAAAGAGGAAACTGAAGCTCAGAGACCTACTTGTGCTTATATAGCTAAAAGTGATTAAGTCAAAATCTGAACTGCAGTTTGCCTGATGAACACATTTATTCTCATTTGACAAAACCAAATAAATTTCAGTGTAAATTGAAAATTAGTATTAAATGAATAATTAGTTCTATCTTCTGTGTGAATATACACGTTCATGTGCTATCTACTTGAAGCTTCTGCCTTGATGGCCATATCTACAGTGACACACTGGGGACTCTGCACCTTTCCACCCATGTAACAAGCCATCTTTTTCTCTTAAACAATTAATCTACTCTCTGCTATTAAAGTAAATGAGATAATTAAATTTCACTCACACTCAGAAGGCATCTAAGCAGAATTAGCAGTTTCAAAGGAACTATGTGCTATGGAACTGGAGGGAATAATTTATCCATGAATTGGGCAGGCCCTGAGATGGTAGAAATTTCTTTAATTATTTTTAGTAGATGTTAAGAAAGCCACATTCCTTTTTTTTTTTTCCTAGCCACATTCTTTCTAAGGGTCTGTCCTGATTTTGAAGGTCATGGCTTCTTCACTTTTTTTTAAAATCCTTTTTATTTTTGAGAAAACTGTTGATAACAGATAATGATTTTGTTATTTGAAAATTACTTGTAAAAATTCAAAAATAAATTTTATTTATCACCTAGTATGTACTAGACACTATGAAATTAAACATGGTTTCCTAATTCAACATTTCCCACACCTTTCTGGGAGGTGGTTCCATGACAGATACATTCCAAGGTCAAATAAGTTTGATCAAATTTGGATAAAATAAAGTTAGTTTTCCTTTGCTGCTGGTCTTCTCAGAGCCTTTCACTGCTAATATTTAGCATTGTGAATCTCCAAGAGAATCTCTCCAAGAGATTTGGGAAATGCACATTTGGGGAAATACTTAATTTAGAAAACACACATTTTGAGAGACATTGACTTAATTTATTAAAGAGCCATTCTACTTTCCCTCTCCTCTCCAGAGACATTGTTCTCAATTACACATGCTCAGGCCATGTCTCCCAGCCATGTGGCATGTCATTCCAGAGTAATACTCAGTTTTCACTAGTCTGGGTTTGGTAACCTCACTACTATAGTCATCTTCATTCTCTGCTTTTGTGCTATGACTCTTAATTTACAACCAAAATCCCTCCCAAACCCAACCCCCTGCCCACATCCTCAAATGATGCTGTATTTTAATACAGTTCTCTCATCTACAAAATATCAACACACAAACACATTTGGCTTTAGTGAGAAATGAGAGAGAAAAATGAGAGCCTGCCTATTACTTGAAGGTGACAATAAGATCATTGAAATAAAGTTTCTTTTTTTTTAAGTGTTACTATTTTTATTTTACTATTATTATTATTATTATTATTATTATTTTTATTTTATTTTTATTCTTTGCCCAAGGGGTACAGGTCTGTGAATCATCAGGCTTACATCTTTCACAGCATTTACCAAAGCACAAACCCTCCCCAATGTCCATAACCCATCCACCCTATCCCTACCCTCCCACCCCCCAGTAACCCTCAGTTTGTTTTGTGAGATTAGGAGTCTCTTATTGTTTGTGTCCTTCCCCATCCCATCTTGTTTCATTATTTTTCCCTCCCT
>LNAC01001747.1:1276-103307 GCA_002007465.1 Ailurus styani
ATAAAATAAATAAATAAATAGAAAATAAAAAGAATAATAAGTGAGAGATGACAACATGGAAAGGCTACTTAATGTATTATTTTAACCATGTGGCATTTTGGAAAAGGAAAAACTAAGGGGATCGTAAAAAGGTCAGTTATTGGCAGGTTTGAGGAAGGAAAGAAAGAATAAATAGGCAGAGCACAGAGGATTTACTGGGCCATGAAACTACTCTGTATGATCTGTAATGATATATGTCACTGTACATTTATCCAAACCCGCAGGATATACAACACCATGAGATAACACTAAAGTAAACTATGGATTTGGGGTGATTTGGGGTGATTATGATGTGTCAAGATCATGTGTCAAGATATTTTAACAAGTATATCACCCTAGGGGGGAATGTTGATAATGGGAGAAGCTGTGCAGGAATGGGGGCAGGACGCATATAGGAAATCTCTGTGCCTTCCCCTCAATTTTGCTATGAACCTAAGACTACTCTATAAAAATAAATTTCTAAATTAAGCGAAATAAGTCAATCAGAGAAAGATAATTATCGTATGATCTCTCTGATATGAGGAATGTGAGGGGCAAGGTGGGGGGTCGTGGGGGATAGGGAGGGAAAAATAATGAAACAAGATGGGATCGGGAAGGAGACAAACCATAAGAGACTCCTAATCTCACAAAACAAACTGAGGGTTACTGGGGGGTGGGGGGTAGGGATAGGGTGGATGGGTTATGGACATTGGGGAGGGTTTGTGCTATGGTGAGTGCTCTGAAAGGTGTAATCCTGATGATTCACAAACCTGTACCCCTGGGGCAAATAATAATAAAAAAATAAATTAAAATAAATAAATAAATAAAAATAAAATAAAAAGTAGGTAACAGATAAGTAATGAAAAACAACAAAACATAGCCAACCAAATAAGCATACTACTTTGTAAAATGAAAGCTGTCCGGAAGAGGAATTTGCCTTTAGTTACCTGGGGATTCAGTTAGCTGATACTGGAGGCTGCCATGTACATGTCGATCAGAGTGTGTCTGCTTCCTGAAAAGGGCACTTATCCAACTGGGAAAAACCTAGACTAAGTGACATTCAAATAGGTTCCAACATTCAGATTCTGGGAATAAAAATGTCCATTTTGTAGGGGAACATGGCAGGAGCATTGTATTAATATGAAAATACATTATGCATAAAGTTTTTGAGTATGCTCATAGAATATTTGAATACTATGTAAGTCCTCACAATATACTAGCATATTTAAATGAGTAAAGCAGTAATATATAAGTAAGCAAATAGGTGGGGAAAATATGAAATTAGAGATAGCCACTAAACAAATGCTGAAAGGAAGGTAGAAATAACATTAAATGGCAAGTTGGCGTTTGGTTCCTTTGAAAGATGGTGGCATCCTCAAAAATAATAATGCATTAAATTATTTACATATATATGTCCAGTTTTGGTTGTTGGCAGAGGTGTCTCTTTTTTGTTGTTTGTTTAGTACCCTCCCACAGAACCCAGCAAAGTTATCAATAAGTGCTTTTTGAACCAATTAGAACACATTTTACCAAAATGTATAAAGTCAACATTAAATGAGCCATGGCTACTTTGCCAAGAATTAAGAAGTCCTTTTCTTGGGGCACCTGGGTGGCTCAGTGGGTTAAAACCTCTGCCTTCAGCTCAGGTCATGATCTCAGGGTCCTGGGATCGAGCCCTACATCAGGCTCTTTGCTCAGCGGGGAGCCTGCTTCCTCCTGTCTCTCTGCCTGCCTCTCTGCCTGCTTGTGATCTCTTTCTCTCTGTGTCAAATAAATAAATAAAAATTAAAAAAAAGTCCTTTTCTCATTTGCCCTTTGCGTTTGCTCTTTGGTTTATTTGTTTTTGGAATCCCCACTCCAGCTAAGACATTGCTTTTCTGGGTGTTGGTACATTGCGTGAAGGAGGCAGAGTTTCAGGGAAAGAAAACCTGTCAGCTGGGCTAATTTATCTACCTAACTTTGTGCAGCAAACAGATTCCTCTACTGAGGTTCTACTGATACTTGGAGAACCCACTCAGATTTCTCAGGAAATTAGAGAATCTTGAACATTTGAATTTGGTACTGGTGTGTTGATCTCCATTGCCTGTACTACCCACATTAGGACTTGAATTTGTAGTATGATATTCATAAGTGTTCTACATTTACTTAGCATTCATTTTTTTAAGGGCCAACAATGTGTCAAATGTGGGTGTTAAGATACTCTTTTCCTGGGACATGGGTGAACTAGGTTTACTCAATTGAAACACAAGACAAAAAAGATCTTTAGAGAGAATCAGATGAGATGCAATGCTCTGTGAATTCGGAGGAAGAACAGATTTCTCAGAGATGAAGAGGACCCGGTTAACTGTATAAAGTAGGTGATGTTTTAGTGGAAACTTAAAAATAGGTAGACTCTAGACAGACAGAGATGACAGTAGGAGCAGAGTGGAAGGAAAGAAGGGCATTTGGGGAGGAAGAAATGTGTGCATACTCCAAGCGTGAGGGGATGCATGTTCACACACATGAACACACACATCTACACACACACACATGCACACGTCCCAAGGCAGCACTGGATGCACCGAATCTTAGAACATCACACAGTGCTCTTTGTCTTACCCCTTGAAAACTTACATTATAGGTGTTTGTAATCTAGACCCCTCAGCCTGAACCACTTCGGATACAATGTTGGAGAAAAATTGCACTCTATGTTAGTGGATTGTTTCTAGCTTCATTAAATGCAGTGTCTGGCTTATGTTAAAATATTTGGTTTTAAAATTTTAAAAGATTCTCTTTCCCTGAGCATTTCTAACAGACATTCAGCCTTCTGCACACACAGAGCATCAACAGTGCTGTTTCCATGGTCACTGCAAAGAAGGGAGACATGAGTCAGGTACCCTCAATTGGAATATCTTGGTCCAATTGGCATCGAAGGAAATTGAAGCATACTCTTCCCACTCTTGAGGAGGACAGATTTTTGCATCAGCCAAGTGAATAAAAGCCACAGTTCTAAATAAATAAATAAATAAATAAATAAATAAAAAGCCACAGTTCATAAAGCTGAATGTGGGAAGGGCAGCTCCCTGTTTTTCTTGCGATTATCAGCTGTGCACCAGGTGGGATCTACTAGCAAAAGCTGCTCGGAGCACCCAAATGTGTGAAAGTATAAGTCAAAGCACTCCACGAAGAGAGCTCTGCCGTATGGTCCATCAGTGCGTGATAATTAAGACTACCAAGAAATGCCCAGGGATGGCTGGAAACGCGATCTCCTCTTTACTTGAATATGATCCCAGATAACAGTTATCTGGAGAGGGGAGGTGAAAGATTGAAAATAATAATGATAAAGAAAATCAGACCATTGTCTGCTATGTTCCAGACAGATAGCATTTAAGTGGGGGATATTGTTTCAACAACTAGGGGAGATTTAAATGTAAATAGATCTGTAGTATTGTTTTTTCTCTCTGAGGGCAAATGTATCTATAAAGGGACACTGATGGGCTATTGAAAAGATGCTCTCTGTTTATTTACAGTCTCTTGCTCATGTTATCTTTGCTGAGTTTGAAACACCAACAGAGATGGATATTTTCTATTATTATTATTTTGACTTTACTGATTTCTCTCCATGAGCTTCGCGGATTAATATCCCTGATTTGGCTGACCAGCTTGAGTTCACATTTCTCCCTTTGCTCCCATTGACGCCCCCCGACTCTTCTCCCTCTGTGGGTCAGAGAAGGACTGGGGTTGGCATGGCTCGTTTGCTTATTCTCATCAGTTCCAAAGCCAGAAAGAAGATGCACCAGGAATGGTGGTTATTAAAGATACCTTTATAGGAACCAAGGAAAGGAGATTCAGCACACATAGAGAGGTATTAAGTGATTTCTATCCTATGCAGTTATTACTTTGTGATTATTTTCAGATACATCCCACAGTAATCTTAAAAAATCTTGGAAACCCTATTATTCATATCATCATAAAATTTGATTGGACAAGAATGCTGTATGAGCTAATTTTTAAAAAAGATTTTTATTTATTTATTTGACAGAGAGAGAGATCACAAGTAGGCAGAGAGGCAGGCGGGGCGGGGGGGGCGGCAGGAAGCAGACCCCCCGCTGAGCAGAGAGACCACCATGGGGCTCCATCCCAGGACCCTGAGATCATGACCTGAGCCGAAGGCAGAGGCTTAACCCACTGAGCCACCCAGGCGCCCCAGCTGATTGTTTGGAGTGAAATGTAATGTATATCTGGTCATTTGCTTCATAGATCATAATGNGATTGTTTGGAGTGAAATGTAATCTATATCTGGTCATTTGCTTCATAGATCATAATGTCTTGGCACCTTTATCATTTGTTACCTGTTGATATGTCACAAACATCTACATGGTATGAAGCTCAATATCCTAACACTCAGAACTGCCCCCCCCCTTTTCCCTGACCAAATTCCAGAGAGCTACAGGAGATTGGTAACCATAAATGAAAGAAAATTGTAAGAAATTAACAGTAGTTACCAATTTGTGAGCTGTTGCTTCAATCCATCTTATTTTCATGTACCTTGTGTTTGCTCCCCACAACAGGCTAACAGCCTTAAAGGGGAGACCCATTTCATAGACAGGAATCCGAAGCCCAGAGAAGTGTAAGCAAGCAAGGAAGGAAGGTCAGATGGGGTGAGGACTTGACTCTAGCTCGGTCAGGCACCGCAGTCCCTCCTCCTTAGGCCACACCCTGCTGCTCCTCATGTGTGTATTGTTCCCATGCACAGATTATGCATCTCCATCCACCAATTCAATTAAACACCAAATGTGGAAGCGGCACACCTTCGAGAGTGGAAATGCAGAAACATCATGGTGTCTGCCCTTGCGGACAGCGTAACTTGGCAGAACTAATTATACCCAAGGCAGGTATAAGTGTCTGAAGAGGAGACGCGATAAAGTCTTACATGGCTTCAGGAGGAGATCTGTCACATCTGGGCTCAGGATCCAGAAGTGCTTTCTGGAGAGGGCTGTGCACTCACATTTTGGCCTATTATCCTGGAAGTTGTTAAAGCTGATGTGAATTTCGACAATTATTCAATAGGGTTTTTTTTTTCTTTTTAAATAAAGTCAAAGATGAGGTCTTTATTTTTTTAATGTTGAAATTTCTTCATGTTATTGTCAGATCACTGTGCCAAGAGAGTGAATATCATGTTGAAAAGTGAAATGCAGAGCCTGAGCTTGCTAAGAAGGGCCTCCCTTCTTGTCTGCATCTCACTGTATCTTCTTCATAGAAGCCACCTAATCGCAGTCAGGTGCCTGTGTGCCCCCCTCTCAGAGTGCTGTGCTTTTCCTTTAGAACATCACGACTTATAATGGCATAATTATTCATGATTTTGTGCTCATTTTCCATGCATGTCCACTAGTGATTGTACATTTCATGAAGAAAGAAACTCTACTTGCCTTGTTCACCACCACACCTCCCTTGCCAGGCTCAGTGCCTGGCACATAAGTAGGCTTTCATGATACAATTGTCAAATGAATGAAGAATGGATCCGAGTTCTGATCTAACCTCTTAAAAGCCTAAGCAGACCTGCAATATTTTATGAATTTAACAAGTCTCTGTTATTTTACCTGTAAAAAGATGGAGAAGTCATTCATGACACAGATTTGTAAGGATCTATTGGAAAACATACTAATGAAAGCATCTTGTCAATGTTCAAGTTCTCAGCCAATATTTATTACTGAGTATTTTCATTGCCATTGTAATTTGTCACGAGCACGGAGCCAGGAGCATATGCTAAACCCGAAGTTAACGCCGAATGTAAAATGTGCTGCCCAATTTCTGAGGTAACACTCTAGATCTTTCTGAGAGGATTGGTGCTAGAAAGCACTACGCTGCCAAGCTGTCAGTGAAAACCTTTAATAACCCTGTATTTACGTGCCATCATGGCTTTCCCCAAAATTATCTTCTGGGACCATGACTAGCCCTAGTCTAAGGGTTTGGTAATTGCTTTTGCCCAATCTGAGTACAATCTGTTCCGCTACTGTTGAGTTATGCAAGGGTGAAATAAATACAGAACAAGCTTGCAAGTTACATTAAAGAAAGTCAAGATGTGCTTTGCACACGGATAAAACTTAAAAATGCCTGAACTTTCAAAGTCAAAACTTCTACAAGGAAAAGTATCAGGAGAAAAATTCCGAAAACAGTGGAAACAGCCCCTAGTGTTTTGAAGACGAGGTGTGATATTTTATCCCCCGACTTGACTTCTTCGTGTGAAGTGAGCCCCATTCCCTGCATCAGGAAATAGGGAAATAAGGATAGCCTTAATCACTTCTGCTCCCCGAAAGATATGCTTCTCCAGAGGAATAGCTGTAGGGATTTGTATTTTTCCCCATCAAGGACAATGTAACTAAACTAATCACATTTCTTTTTTTTGCTCAAAGCAGTTTTAGTAATTTGCAAAAAGCCTCACTCTGTTCGCCTACTTTGAAGAGCCTTGTATTTTCATATTATTTAAATTATCCATATTTGGCAACACATACCATGTTTTTAGTTGTATCATTTTTGTTTTAATTGGATTCCTTTGTGACCTTTTTGAAACACATTTGAAACACTACGGAATACAGAATGTTTTAAGAACATACAGAAAATAATTTCAACCACAGAGTGTTAAGCAAGTCAAACTCAGGTAAAATCTAAATTAAATTAGTAATCAGTTAAAAATGACCTATGCTCAGGAAGAGTCAAGAAATTCATGACTGAAAACATGTGACACTGGCTGGATCAGTTAAATTGCCCAGGGCAAAAATCTCAGAAAGATGAAATTTACCAACATGTTTGATGTATCTAAAGAAACTGTAATTTAAACAATTATAATAAGTGTATAAAATGGACACAGTCATAATCAATTACAGTCTGGCCTGAGTAGACCCTCATTGATGATAGCAATAATACTAATACATCAGAAAGCACTAACAATAAGAACAAAAACAAAAAGAGGAACGACTAGCTGTATCCAGATTAAAATATATAGACATATTATCATTTAACAGAGTCTCCTATTAATACTCTTAATTAATTTAAATTGTAAAGATAATTAACAATCATGTTCTTCTCAAACACTGAATTTACTGAGTGCATGATTAAATTCCTGTGAGTTAACACACAGTTATCTGTGATTAGATACTGGAGGTAAATTAATCTCAGTGACTTTTCCTAAATTGCACTGTCTATAGATTTGTGTCACAAGTAAACTCTGTGTCTCAGAATAGACCAAATATCAGGCAGTGGAGTAACTGAGTGAAAATCTTCCTTCTTAACAACAATGAGCACATGTATTTGCTGTTATTAACTTGTGCCCCCAATATCTAGCATTACATGGATCACAGATGTAATATGTTTTGCTCAGATTTTGTTTTTCCATGTTGATTATAATTTGTTGACAATTCACATCGAGCATCCATCTTTGATTTGTCCTGCATTATTTCATTAGTTTTTGTATTTCCAATTGTTCTTTTCTTTCTTTTACAACTGTCTGACCCTCACTATGATTATAGAATTTCCTCTGAAAGTTACGGTCTATATTAGTTTTCTTAACTTTGTTAGAAATTCTTCTAGAGTTCTCAAAGATCTTACACATTTTTAGAAGTCCTAAACTTTAAAAATATATAATGAGTTAAGGAAATGCTTACCTAACAATTGATATGATGTTATTTTAAATTTTAATCTCTATGAATTTCAAAATAGTTGATGTGTTAAAAAAAAAAGTAACACCCAAGGACATGCAATTTTTTAGAGTGGCTTCCTCCCTGTCACCTCTCAGTGATCAGTTCTTGATTACTGGAAGTTTGCATGCTTATTGGGTTGAATGGCCACATCAAAGCAATGTGCAGCTGAATCCAGGGACAAAAATAGCAGAATGAGAGAGAGAAACAGAGAGAAAAGCATAAACAGAGAAAACAGTCTCTATGTCTTTTTGGGCATCTACTGTGTGCCAAATGCAGGGCTATGTACATTATTTCCTCTAGTCTCACAATATAACTGAAGACTAGATATTTGCTTTTCACATATAATGAAGTAGGCTAAGAAAGTAATCAAATCACTTGACTTGTTCAAAGTCATTCAGAAGTATGTAAGTAATAAGTAAATAAATAATTGGTGGCCTGTGTGACTCCCAAACTTACTCATATAGTGCATTGTATTTTATAAGTTGATGTGTTTTGGGTCACAAATGAAAAAGGCAGTCTGAATGGTACTCAAGGAAAGATGAGCAAAGATAAAAAATAAGTAGTCAGTAAACACACAAGAATGTCCATGGGTGAGCCACTGAACAAGCAAAGTACTTTCTACCTCCAGGGAAAAAACTCTGATGTGGGGCAAGAATGTTTCAACTGGTTTTGAACCAACCAGTTTTGCCTAAAACCTTCCTTCCTACTGTCTATGCCCTGAAATCATGTTTACCAGATGTCTTTTGGTCTAATATGGCTTCTCATTACCCTAGAGAGGGGTATAATTCAGTGGACATGAAAAATTGGGTCAATTCAGAGCCATGGAAATTAAATTAGCTTCCTGGTTTGTTTATAATCCATTTGAGAGTTCAGTTAAGATAGTCACTTCCTCTGAGTCAGCGCTAGCACCAGGACATCAGATTTCCTGACCAGTAAAGCTGAGTTCCAGAACCAGGACTGCAGTGACCCAAATAAGGAACTGCTTTTGAAATTACCTTAGCATTTAAAGCATGTCCCCAGGCAACATCTCGCTCTTTCTCTTTTGTTCTCCCTAAACACAAACTGAAGTCCAAACAGGAGGACAAGGCAGAGAGGACTTTGAATCATAACTTATTTTGTTTGAAGCTTTGTGGTTTACATTTTATAAGCATCTTTATCACACCGGAAGCTCCTGATAATGATCTGTAGAGAGGACTGACATTTTAGGGGACTTTCTCTCTGAATGTTTTAATCTGCAACACATCTTTCATCCAATTAAATGTATCTACTGAGCTAATTCTAGGCACTCAGTGTTCTAACTATAAACCCCAAAATGTTATTTTTGATTCCTCCTTAGTATATCTTTCTTTGACTTTTAAGGTCAAGGACTCCTCCTTAACACTCTCTTCATTTTGATAACCTCCTTTCCAGATTCTGCCTCTACCTCTCCGATATGACTCTTTCAGTTCTTGTGATATCCTCTTCTGCTGTCTGGTTCTTAAATTTTGCAGTTCCCCGGCAGACTGCTTCACTACTGTCTACATTCTGTCATCTCCCAGGGACTTCTTACACGTTTTATGAATTTAGACATGCTGCTGACCCCCCAGTCTGTACCTCAAGAGCAGTCCCCTTTCCTACCCCATATTCAGGGTCCTTCAAGCCATGCACTACAATCACCACAGAAATGACAGTATCTCAGGCCCAGTATATTCCAGCTGAAGGCATGATTTTCATTCTAATGTTGTGTTTTTTTTAACAATTCATTTAATTTGGCATTTTGACTACAAACTGTTTTAAAAATTTGCCCTCATCCTGTTTCAGTGCTCTCCCTGATATTCAACAAATCACTATAAAATCATGATTATCTTTACTGTCCAGGTATGGCTCTTTTCCATCTCAACACTCAGTGTGGCTCAGTCCCCCATCATCCCTTACCCACAGTGCTGCACTCATCTCAAAAAGCTCTCACTCCTCCAGTCTTCTCTCTCTCACCTCCCTCCTACACATAATTATGAGAACAATGGCTCCAAAATACAGATCTATTCATTGAAACCCCCCAAATAAAACACATCAATGTCTTCACTATGTACCTTAGAAAATGCAATCTCTTTAACGAGATAGGGAGTTCTTAGGATGTAAATAATAAAAAAGATGAGGAAAGGAACAATAATAATATTATTATTTTATATGCAACCATCTTCAAGACAAAAAAAAAATATATAGATATAGAAGTTGTCCAGAAAACAAGCAAGCAAGCTTCAGGAAGGGCAGTTACTGTGAGAGACTCAGAAACAAGTAGAAATGACATTTCTCTCCATCTTATTTCTGCTTCCTTCTGATCTTTATCATCATCCAGGCTCCTTACTGTTATCTGGCTTTCATCCCATGTTAAGAAGCATGGCAGTTCACAGTGTCTATGCTTCACATCTTACTTCTTCAACTACCTTGAAGAAATAAAAGCAATAATATGGAATAAATGAAATGTGTGTAGGTCCAAAGAGATGCTTTGCCCATTTCAGTTCAAGTGCCAACCACTTAACCACAAGTCCTGAAGCATTCAGGGGCAGGGTCCATAGCACAGGAGTCCAGTGGCTATCAGGAGTCAAGCATCTGGTCTGTGCTAGGCACAGTATTAGGCATGATATGCACATCTTTTCATTTAATCCTCATGACAGAACTATAAAACCAATGGATGGAAGAGCTTGTCCAGGCTTACACAACTGATGTAGCCATGATCCAAATTGTAGACGTTGGGCTCCAAATTCCAACTAACAAAAATATTTCTAGTCCCTTCTTGCACACAAAATTATTAAAAAAAATATATATGTTCTGTATTGCAGTAGAAGAAGGCAGCATTTATTGGTATAATAGTATACAAATTTCATAACAACACCAGGTCCTGTTGACTCTACATCTGAAATGTTTCAAGAATCTGATGTGTTGGTGTGCCTGGGTGGCTCAGTCATTAAGTGTCTGCCTTCCGCTCAGGACATGATCCCAAGGTCCTGGGATGGAGCCCAGCATCAGATTCCTTGCTCAGCAGGGAGCCTGCTTGTATTCTTTCTTAAATAAATAAATAAATAAATAAATAAATAAATAAATAAATAAATAAATAAATAAATAAAATCTTTAAAAAAAAGAATCTGATGTGTTCTTGGTATCTTTACTATTGCCATCCTGGAACAAGCCAATATCACCTCTCATCTATCTTCAATTAAGACACCACATTTGTTTTTAGGATAAAGTCAAAAATCATTTAAAGGGATTAAACAAAAGCCATGTCTGACATTTGCTCAGCTTTGTCTTACACCACATTCCCCAGTCAGTTTTTTCTCCCAGCCATGTGGCATAGGCGGTGTTCCTTCCCATCAGTGGAACTCTAGCCACACTGCTCCTTCTGCCTTCAGGGGCTTTCTCTCTCTTTCTCTTTTTCTCTCTCTCTCTCCTTCCCTTTCTTTCTCTAGTTAGTTCAATTCTAACAGAATATAGTGCCTTATTATGTTATCATGGTTCTCCAGAGAAACAAAACCACACGTATATAGATGATAGATAAATAATGATAGATAGATGATAGATGATAGATAGAAAGATAGATAGATAGATAGATAGATAGATAGATAGAGTTGATTTATTACTGGAAATGGCTCACGTGATTATGAAGGCTTAGCTATGCCAGGATATCCTGTCTGTAAACTGTGGAACCAGGACAGCTGGTAGTATAATTCAGTCTGAGTTCCAAGCCCTGGAAACCAGTGGGGACACAGGTCTAAGTCATGGAGTCCAAAGTCTAGAGAACTAGTAACTCCAATATGCAAGGGTAGAAGAAGGTAGATGTCCTTGCTCAAGTAGAGAATGAGAGAATTTGGTCTTCCTCCACCCTTTTGTTCTATTTGGACCCTCAACAGATTGGATGATATCCACCCACAATTGTTAGGGAACATAGTCTACTGACTCAAATACTAATCTCATCTGGAAACACCCTCACTGACAAATCCAGAAATGTTTCATCAGTTATCTGGGCATCCCTCAGCCCAGGAATGTTGACACATGAAATTAACCATCTTGCTTACCTTGAGCATTACATTCTTATGCAATCTTCCCTCAATATGCCAGAAACCCATGATGTTGTAGTTAAATTTTTTATACTTTTTTACTTGCCTAAACGTTCAGTCAATCTTCTCACCTAGGAGATTTTATGGTATATCAGGAACCTCAATGTTTATGCTCTTACTTTTGCTTTGTATCCTTAGAACATAACTCTACACCTGGATCATTGAATAAATGAATAAATCTTCATGGACCTGGTGTTTTCAAGCCCCTCTTGGTTCTTTTACGTTCATATCTAAATATAGGTATTGATATGGTGGTAAATTAGTGTTATTTTTGCATCTTAACAAGTTCTATTTCTTGAACTGTGTGTTAAAATCAGGTAGGAGTTAACATCATATTACTGGGATTTTTTTTTTTTTTTTTTGCATTTGGCATCTCCCATTTCTCTAATTGTGAAGTACACATCATATGACTTAACTCCTGGGATTGCTGTGCAAATAATGTGTGACATCAAGGCATTTCGTAGTTCTAAAGTGCCACCTGAAAGCTCAATGATGGTGATCATCATCATCATCATCATCACCATTTTATACTACATAATCTTAGTGCTCTGGAACCCTTAGGAATAAAAGCCAATGATTCCATCATATAGAATAAGACCTATTTACTGTTGGCTGAGTAATGATTTTATTCACATAATATATATAATAAATGCTAAATGTAAATTAACACAAGAAAATAAGAAGTTAATACAAGGTCCAAATTAATTTTTTTTTCTAACTGAGATACAAACTACATTTTATCATAAGGATTTTGTGTTGAAATATTTATGTAAGTAGCTGTCTGACACTATTGCAATCAAACATGGCATTTATAAATTTATCAAGTGGTCTTGTTCCCTTAAACATCAAGTATTTGGGATTGAGCCAGGAATGTGGGAGAAAAGCTGCCTTTGAGGCCTTGCTCTGGCAGTGACTTGTTGCATGACCTTGGGAAAAGAATTTCACTTCCTGAGACTTGCTCATAAAGAGGGGAAACCACAAGGCTTCTCCTCTGAGTTTGCTGTGAAGAATACAAACCAGTATAAGGGATAGTACTCACTACCTTATAGATTGTTGTGTGGTTATGATTTCTTGAATGGGATCCCTTTCACTATAGCCAAGCCTATCAGGTTAATTGGGAGTCAGAGGAGGCATGGAGAAATGTGGAAGCAGTTTTCCTTCTCATCTAAGGAGAGAGACTCAGGTCCACTTCAGAGTTCTTTTTAACCCTGGCAACTTAGACTATCAAAAATGTTCTCTTGAACAGTGAGAAACTACACACTCCTAACTGTATTGTCTATGAGGTGCCTGACACTGAAGTATTTGGAAACATATTTCAATCTAAATATTTGATATTTTAGACACAGACCTGAATTGAGTGCTTAGGCTCTTATTTCTTACAAATGACATGATCAGTTTCTTTTCATCTGCTCTCTAGTGTTTCTCAGCTCTATTTCCCATTTAACAGATGAGTAATAAGATTCAGAAAGATTAAGTGGTGTGTCAAAAGTAACTCCTTTATAAATTTATTGCTAAAATCTTCTAATGATTACACTAACCCTTTTTTTTAATACTCTTACTTGCCCTGGACTCTGAAAGTGCCAGTGCTATGGAGGAAGAAAAAATTATGCTCGATTTCCAGAACATGTATCTAGCACATTCTCTTACCTATAAGCCACGCTGCTCCCTGAAAATCAGCCTGACTTTTCATGATGACTTATGATCCTTTCCAAAGAGGCTTCTTTGTTTTTGCAATTTATTTTTCCTCTTTAGAAGCCTAATTGGTTCTAATTAGCCTAATTAGATAGACTAATTACCAGAGTGCTTGTCACCTTCTGACCCTGTCTCTAGTATAATAAGAACATTTTATCTCTTGTACCACCTCTGGTCATTAGGTAGTAGCTCTCTGGAGGTTTGTTAAAAAAAATCTGAAAAAAAATTTGTCAAAAATCAATGAATTGCATCTGTCATGAAGTTAGAAGAAGATTAGAGTCATATTTGCCATCCTAAGGTCAAATAGGTATGTTGTCAACAAATATAAAAATAATATTTCTTTAAGACAAAGGTGTCTGTGGGTTTCAATGGAATTTACAAGGCCTTGAAAAATTACAGATAACCCATTGTATATCTAAATGGAGAACCAGGCTTAGAGCTCTAATAATAAAAATTATGACAACACTATAACAATAGCTCAAATATATTTTCTTACTATGCATCAGGCACTGTGCTAAGTTCATAATATATGGGAATATAAATATATTCTTATTTTATCTTCAACAACTCTATATCATAGATACTATTTTAGTCCTCATTTTGCATTTAGAAATGGAGCCAAAGACAATTAAAGAACTTGAACATTATTAATCATTTGTGAAAGAAGAGATTTGCGATATTCTGACTCCAAACTTAAACTTCAGAGGTAAACTATACTATCTTTATTGTTTTCTGTGGTAGATTACAAAATGGTTGCAAACTTTTGCCCTCCCATTGAGAATTGAAATCTATGTCATCTTTCCCCTTCTAGTATTTGATTTGAATTGTTTAATAAAATGCACCCAAATGTCATTTTGTGAGTTCTGAGGCTGAGTCTCAGGAGAATTTGTACATTTCCTGTCAGCTTTGAGCTATCTTGCCCCACACTCCAAGTGAGTAGTCCTGGTCTTGCTTGCAGAAGGGTGAGAGAGCAAGTGAAACCAGCCATCCACCTGGGCCACCTTTGACCAACTAATCCACAGCCAATCTGGAAGCCGACTCCTGACAAATGGATAAGCCCAGTTGAGATCAACCAACCCTGGCCAGGGTTGGTTGAAGCAGAACTCTTCAGTTGAGCCCAGTGCAAACTGACAGTGCATGGAATTGTGAGCTTAACAGATGGTTATTGTTTTAAGTCATTAAGTTTTGGCATGACTTGTTATATAGCCTAACTGATAAATGTCTCAAGAGAGAATAATAATAGGTGTTATGATACCCAGGGAAAAAAGATAAAGGAAGGATAAACATGTCCTTGAATCATAGGGAAGAAAGATGACTCTGTAGGATAAGGAATGTAGCAAAAGATGCAGAGGTTACTTTTTTATTTTCATCTGAGCTCCCCTCCTTCTCCATTCTTTGATATAGTTTATTATGTGAAGGACATGAAAGGAGAAGCATAATCATAGCAGTCAAGAATTTTTGCACTTACAAAAAAAATAAAGAATTGAAGGATGGAAGAAGAGTGAAAAATAGCAGAAGGAAAAGAGAGGAGGGGAAAAAGATTTAAATAGGAAAGGAAGCAAATGTCAACTTCTCTATTATTTTTCAGCATTTCCACATCTTTCAGTGTTCCCAGGTGGTTAAAAACAACAAAAAAGTTACTCCCTTGGAAAGAAAAAAAAAGTAGAAAAGAAAAAGTTAGAACAAATGTGCTGAGGTTAAGTGTGCTTGCTTATGAAAGACCAAGAGGCAGATTTGAAAATATGTGCAAAGGCCAACTGCAGCTTTATGTCCTATATATAAATCCCCAGAGTGGAACTTAACTTGGGGATGGCAGCACTTGCAGAAATGGCATCTCAGAATATAAAAAACAATTTGGGGTGTGTATAGAACAGGCTCTCTTTTTACCAGGGACTAGATAATCCTAAAGAATCCTCTAGTCTCACCCAGGGTTAGTAACCTCAGTCTAGAATCTTAGACACTGTAACATACTGGACACAGATTTGCTTATTTCCCACTGTTCATCTCCAGGATGCATCTCTTACTCCAACTAAAAACTCTGGGGGTTATGTTTGTATTTAAGACAAGAGAATACATACCAAAGAAAAACCCTATAAATGTAGTTAGTGTGAAAGAACATTTAGTCAGAACTGAACACTTATTTGACATCAGCTTATCCATAGTGGACAAAAACCTTACCAATATCTTGAATGTGCAAAAGCCTTCAGTTGGCATTCAACCCTTAGGACCTATCACCAAAGACACACTAAACAGAATACTCATCAATGCAGTGAATGAGGAGAATCCTTTATTTTTTTTAAATTTTTTTAAAGATTTTATTTTTATTTATTTACTTGACACAGAGAGAGAGAGATCACAAGTAGGCAGAGAGGCAGGCAGAGAGACAGGAAGAGGAGGAAGCAGGCTCCCTGCTGAGCAGAGAGCCCGATGCGGGCCTCGATCCCGATCCCAGGACGCTGAGATCATGACCTGAGCCGAAAGCAGAGGCTTTAACCCACTGAGCCACCCAGGTGCCCAAGGAGAATCCTTTAGTCAGAATTTAGATCTCCTTCATTATCAAAGAACCCATACCAAGGAGGAATTTTTTGAATGTGGAGAATGTGGAAAAACTCTTTAGTTTTAAGGCTATTTCTTTGTGCCTTCTTCAATTTCTTTCATAAGTGTTCTACAGTTTTGAGAGTATAGATCTTTTACTTCTTTAGTTAGATTTATTCCTAGGTATATTATTGTTTTTGGTGCAATTATAAATAGGATTGATTCCTTGAATTCTTTTTCTGCTGCTTTGTTATAGGTGTATAGAAATGCAACAGATTTCTGCACATTGATTTTATATTCTGTGACTTTGATGAATTCATGTATGAGTTCTAGGAATTTTTTGGTGGAGTCTTTCAGGTTTTCTACACAGAGTATCATGTTGTCTGCATATAGTGACCTCTTCCTTGCCAATTTGGATGCATTTATTTCTTTTTGTTGTCTGACTAGAAGGCTAAGCCTTCTAGTACTATGTTAAATAGTAATGGTGAGAGTGGACACCCTTGTCTTGTTTCCTGACCATAGGGGAAAGGCTCTCAGTTTTTCCCCATTGAGAATGATACTAGCTGATGGTCTTTTGTATATGGCCTTTATGATGTTGAGGTAGAACAAACATTGTTAAAATGTCTATATTACCCAAAGCAATTTACACATTTAATGCAATCCCCATCAAGATACAACCAGCATTCTTCATGGAGCCAAAATAAACAATCTTAATATTTGTATGAAACCACAAAAGGAATAGCCAAAGCAATTCTGAAAAAGAAAAACATAACTGGAGGCATCATGATTCTGGATTTCAAACTACATTACAAAGCTATAGTCATCAAGACAAAATGGTACTGGCATGAAAACAGATACATACATTAGTGGAACAGAATAGAAAACCCATAAATGAACCCACAACTATTTGGTCAACTAATTTTTGACAAAGCAGAAAAGAATATACAATGGAAAAAAGATGTGGAGCACATCTCTTCAACAAATGATATTGGGAAAACTGGACAGCAGCATGCAGAAGAATGAAACTAGACCATTCTCTTACACCATACACAAAGATAAACTCAAAATGGATGAAAGACCTCAATCTGAGACAGGAATCCATCAAAATCCTAGAGGAGAACATAGGCATCAACCTCTTGGACATCGGCCACAGCAACTTTTTTAAGACACGTCTCCAAAGGCAAAGGAAACAAAAGCAAAAATGAACTTTTGGGATTTCATCAAGATAAAAAGCTTCTGCACAGCAAAGGAAACAGTCAACAAAACAAAGAGGCAACCCACAGAATGGGTGAAGATATTTGCAAATGATATATCAGATAAAGGGCTGGTATCCAAGATCTATAAAGAACTTCTCAAACTCAACACTCAAAAAACAGATAATCAATCCAAAAAATGGGCAGAAGACATGAGCAGACACTTCTTCAAAGAAGACATACAAATGGTTAACAGACGCATGGAACAGTGTTCATCATCATTAGCCATCAGGGAAATTCAAATCAAAACCACATTGAGTTACCACCTTATGCCGGTTAGAATGGCAAAAATTAACAAGGCAAGAAACAACAAATGTTGAAGAGGATGAGGAGAAAGGGCAACCATCTTACACTGTTGGTGGGAATGTAAGTTGGTGCAGCCACTTTGGAAAACAGTGTGGAGGATCCTCAGAAAATTAAAAATAGAACTACCTTATGACCTGGCAATTGCACTACTGGGTATTTACCTCAAAGATACAGATGTAGTGAAAAGAAGGGCCATATGCACCCTGATGTTCAAAGCAGCAAAGTCTAAAATAGCCAAACTGTGAAAAGAGCTGAGATGCCCTTCAACAGATGAATGGATAAAGATGATGTGGCCCATATACATAAGAGAATATTACTCAGCCATCAGAAAGGATGAATACCTAACTTTTGCATTAACATGTTAATAATAATCACTCAGATTATGCTGAGTGAAATAAATCAAGCAGAGAAAGTCAATTACCATATGGTTTCACTTACGTGTGGAACATAAGGAATAGCATGGAGGACATTAGAAGGAAGGGAAAAATGAAGGGGGGATAAATTGGAGGGGGAGATGAACATGAGAGACTGTTGACCTTGAGAAACAAACTGAGGGTTTTATAGGGAAGAGGGTAGGGAAATGTGTTGGCCCAGTGATGGGTATTAAGGAGCACATATATTGCGTGGAGCACTGGGTGTTACACGTAAACAATGGATCTTGGAAGACTACATCAAAAACTAATGATGTACTGTATGGTGACCAACATAACATAATAAAAAATAATAAAAAATAAAAAATAAAAATAAAATTCAAAGGAAAAAACGAAAACAAAAAAACTCCTCCACAGCAAAGGAAACAATCAACAAAACTAAAAGGCAACCTTAGGAATGGGAGAAGATATTTGCAAACAACATGTCTAATAAAGGGTTAGTATCAAAAATCTACACAGAACTTATCAAACTTAATACCCAAAATACAAATAACTCAGTTAAGAAATGGGCAGAAGACATGAGTAGACACTTTTCCAAAAAAGACATCCAGATGGCTAATAGACACATGAAAAGATGCTCAATATCGCTCATCAGCAGGGAAAAACAAATCAAAACCACGATGAGATACCATCTCACACCTGCCAGAATGGCTAAAATTAACAATGCAGGAAACAAAACGTGTTGGGGAGGATGAGGAAAAAGGGGAACCCTCTTTCACTGTGGGTGGGAATGCAAACTGGTATAACCACTCTGGAGAACAGTATGGAGGTTCCTCAAAATGTTAAAAATAGAACTACTCTATGATCCAGCAATTGAACTAGTAGGTATTTACCTAAAGGATACAAAAATACAGATTTGAAGGGATACATGCACCAGGATGTTTATAGCAGCATAATCAACAATACCCAAACTACGGAGGGAGCCCAAATGTCCATCAACTGATGAATGGCTAATGAAGATGTGATATGTATAGGAGGGAAGTTGGGGCTACAGGATAACCAAGGTAGATAATTTACAGGTTGGCTCAGTCCTTCCAAATCCTTCTCTAGTGAGTTTGTAATTCCATGGACTCATGGAGCCTCCATATATGGAAGATTTACAGGATGAAAGTCACTCAGGTTCCATAAGACATAAACTGACCCACTGGGAAGATAGTTTGATATTTTCATGGTTTAAGGACTAAAAACAAAATTGCTGATCCATCTTGTTTTCTCTAACAGTGGCCTAAATCATGTCAAGCATCTTAGAGATCCTACAGAGATGAAACAAGGTTTTATCAGAACATACCCCTGTCTACAAAACAGATGTTGCAAGAATATTATATAGTATGTAGAAATATTTCCAATCATATTCTTGGCCAAAATGATTGATTATGGATTCCTGAGTCAATATAGACTGCTTTACTTTATGTAATCTGAAATCCCAATTTATATAAACTGAAATTCAGAGCAAACTTTCCTGAATTCATTCCAGAAAATCCTAAATAAAATGTAGAGCATTGTCTGAAAAGCACTAACTTTCACTTTAGAGACAAGTGTTAGCAGAAACATATTCTACCCCTGCAAATACCCAAACTAAGGATGTGGGCATGAGTAAGGAAATAGGAAGATTAGGGCAGAATCAGACCTAAGACAACAGCAGCGGCTATATCTTCCACCAGCCTTGGAGTGTAAAGCAGAAATGAGCACTATACTTAAATATTTCTGAGCCAATTAAACAGAAATATTTAGGAAAAAATTAAAAAAATGAAAAATTTCATAAAATGAAATTTCCATTGCAATTTACTTCAATCTCAGAGCTAACTTTACAGCTTCATCAGAGTAAATGGATGAACGAGAACTTTATCCTTCAAATTCTTTCCCTACCTGCCACAAACTGGGGTCAGTTACCTCTTCTGTGTCTGCATGGTTTATTTTGTTTATCCTTCTCACACAAAGCCCAGAGTTAAGCTGATAATTGCTGGAACTAACCAAAATAGCTTAGGTTTTCTGGTACCATTGCACTCATTCTCTCCCTTTACAAGTCACCTACTTCTTTAACTTTGACAAATGTACTATTCTAGTTAATTGTCCACAGATGAGTTACGTTGAATGATTCCGACATTCTAATCTTAAAAATTGGTTACTGAATTGGTTGGCGATATCAAGAACAGAGTAGTACTGTTTCTGTAAAACCGTGTATTAGGCGGTGGGGCACATACGGATCCCTAGGAGAATGTTAACCTGTGTTTCACCTCATGTTCAAATGATAAATTATAAGGTACACATAGTCTTTTGGGTGGTGGAGATGTTTAAATGGTTTGTCTACTCAAGAGACATGTGCTTTTGCTGTCTTCATAGGTACAGGAATTCATTCTAGATTATTAAAGTACATCCCGTGGCTATGTGCTTTGGTCAGTGGAGGTACTCTACATTTCTTCTTAGGAACCCCACCATTATCTATCTCCCTCCTTGCAATGTCAACATCTATGGTTTTGGCACAGGTCTTCAAGATAAGGTAGAGAAAAATGTGAAGATTAATGCCTTTATTGAGGTCTGAAATCATACAGGAGCCCCCAAATACAATTACTTTGCACTGTGAAGATTAACTTTCTGTACCTGTACCTCCTGCATTTTATTATGCTAGAAGAGAGTCTAGCTCCTTTTCAGACTGGAAAAACATATTCAAAACTATCCCATTATTTCCTTATTCTCAGTGAGATCCACAAAAGGTGAGGAGGTGGGCAAGAATTGGAGACCTCACTTCAAGAGATAGGAAAGTAGAGAAGATAGAGTGGATGACAACCCGGGAGGCACACAGAGGTAGGAGTCAATGCAGAGCTGTCCATGAACTACCCCTTAGGGTTTAGGTCTGTAAGGGAAAGGATCTGAAGTTCCATACTATCCTTAGCACCTGGCATTGTGCTTGGCACATGTTAGACACTCAGTAAAAGGCTTTGAATGAACTATTTTTAAAAATATAACATGTAGGCCAAATTTCCAATCACTACGGACATAAGCATTAAGCTCACATCTACCTTTTCCCCCTAGCCCTTAACTCACTATGTCACAGGCCATTTGAAGAATCTAAAAAAAAAAAAAAAAAAAAAAAAAAAAAAGGTTTGAATCCCCTCCCCACAAAATGCAACTATAAAATTTTAAATATTACTTCAGGGGCTCATGGATCCTCCAAAGTTCATCCGAAAAATTCATGATCCATGGAGTTAGGAAGACAGTATTCTCCCCATGCTTGTAAAACGCTACAGAATTTCTACTCCCCAATTTTATTCAAATAAAACATGAATCTTTAAGTGCCTCATAGATATACTGATCCTATATTATTGCTCTCATTTTCCATTGTACTAAATTGCTTTGCAATGGTTCATAAGCATGCACAGAGGTTAGATTTCACCAGCTATGAAAAAAAAACTATGACACTTCTAAGTATATTTCTCATCTTTAATCATGAAAGGGAAGCCACCCTAAACCCTAAACCCATGATAATCTGTCGAGACACTGAATGTTTCTAGACTGGCCTGACATTCTTCCTATTCTTAAGCTATCTGCTAGGATTCCAGATTTCTATAAAGAAGCCCAGGGTGCAGAGAAGGAGAAAAATACAGAGATGGAACATGAGTCTAGCTCAGCCTGCAGTTAATGAATCAGAATACTGCAGCACATCACACTCAGATCTAATTTTTGGAAATAGTTGTTAGCAACTCAAGAAGCAGAATGTACTTGCCGTCAGGAGATGTCTGTGGTTACAGCCATGCAATGGCCGTACAAATAAATATCGGAAGAAAATAGAGCCTTCAGGGAGCCAAAAGATTTTTGACTAAACAAACTTGGCATGTTTGACATAATCATAAACTCCTAGGAGCGTTGTAAAACAGAATTCTTAATAGAGCAAGAGAAAAACACCTTATAGTTCCTCATGTTTGAATTAAGTCAGAAGTCAGGAAGGAATCTCCTCAGAATGAATGTTACAAAACTCTGAAATGGGTTCACAGAACATAAAAGTTCTCAATTTTGGAGTTCTGTCAGAATTAGCTGGGGAACTAAAAGTCACATACGCTCCAGTTTCCCTTCCCCTGCCCATAACCTAGGGGGAGCTTGGGAAGTAAGCTGGTCAAGACAAGACAAGGGGGAAAGTGACATTTAGTGGGTCTCACTGGGTGCCTATTTAGCATTTCACCTTTATTATATTAATATTACATAAGAATGAATGTGCCTGGAAGGAAGCAGAATATTCTGGTTAAATAAATTGACGTAGAAACCGTGACCTGTGTTCAAATGTGGATGCTCTCACTTAGGAGCGATGTAACTTGTAACTCTTCCCATCCCAAAATGGAGATAGCTGTAGTCTGAGTTACTGGGTGATTGTGGGGATTAAAATGGGTGAATTCAGGGCACCTGGGTGGCTCAGTGGGTTAAAGCCTCTGCTTTCGGCTCAGGTCATGATCTCAGGGTCCTGGGATCGAGGCCCGCATCGGGCTCCCTGCTCAGCGGGGAGCCTGCTTCCCCCTCTCTCTCTCTCTCTGCCTGCCTCTCTGCCTCCTTGTGATCTCTCTCCCTCTGTGAAATAAACAAATAAATCTTTAGAGAAAAATAAAATAAAATAAAATGGGTGAATTCATATAAAGTACTTAGAATGAAATTTGGCAAAGAGTGACCATCCGGTAAGTGCTGGCAATTACTCTCAGCAAAATTTTACAAGTGGGAAAAAGGGAGGTTTGGAAGGTTAAGTAGTAGTTAGCTGAGGGTCGTGCGGTGCTGGAGATTTTTAAGTGGTTCTAGCACATTGATAACTGTTCTGGGGCCCATATAATAGAGCCTTGAGGTGGGAGGGTGATTTGCTGTCTTTTCAAGAGCATGCCAGACTGTTGGTTCTATATTTACTTAATGCAAGGGAGCAGGGCTACACCCTTTGCACCATTCACATGGATTTCCACTTCTGGATGTACAAATAAATGGAGAAAATAATGTCACAATTATTTCTGCGAAAATCATCTTATTTAATATGAATAGATGTTTTGCTTGACTTCAACCCCATGTATGCACATGCAGAAAGCAAGCTAACCATTTTCTAATGTTCTGAATTTTGAGAGAGGTGAGGCTTTTCAGGATCAGGGTCCCAAACCAAGACTTGTTCTGATTTCATTGCCCTAATAGTTCTCTTAGCCATTGCTCCTGAAATTTTGAAAATACTGGTCACCACAATGGGCTCCAACTCTGAACATCAGGATCCCTTGACATCATTCCTGACCGATTGACTAGACCATGATAAATATTCCACATTAATAACCTACTCCCAGCCCCAACAAGCTTTGCCCTGAGCACAGGGATATGGGGATTTTCTCTGGGCTCTAAATTCCAAATTACATTCTCAGATCTGTTTCCTGCCTGAAACTTTGCTTCTGATCTTGCTCTCACTCTGGACATAAAGGCTGAGACTTTCTCTTGCTTGCTAGCAACTGTTGCCTGGGATACTCTTGCCTCATTTTCCCCTTGCTTCGTGTGCCACGTTGGGGGTTAATGTTATCTCTCTTAAATCCAGAATCAATCCTAAACGATCTTTCCTTGGACAGAGGAGAACACTCACAAAATCTGTTTGATTTGGTTTGATTTGATTCAACTTAATTCAATACAATTCAAGAATTCTGAGTACCTGCTTGAGACCAGCCCCACTTTGGGCACTATTTGCCTGAAAATCAGAGGATAAAAATGCATAATAGGGATAAAATATCACACATTAATATGAATCTTCCGCCTTTCCTTTTCTCTCAACTTTAACTTCAAATAACTCCCATCTATTCACTTTCTATTTTTTTTTTCCCCTAGAACAAGCTATCAGACTTTTAAGAGTCTTTGTCACATAAAAGGCAAGGAAGGCTCTGGTTCGAGATATTACCAGAGATCTGACAACTGCTTGGGAAGCAGAGCAATAGCATGCCTTTCCCATGGGTGCCCCGGGCAATTTGATTTCTCTCACGTATGTGTGAGGGAATGTGTATGTGTGGGGGTTTGCTTTAAAAATGCAGCTGTGAGAATTAAGCTACCTCTATCACTGTGCACCGAATCTCACATCAAATTCCACCTTTCAAATTCTGCTCCTGCTGGGTGGGCAACGGATTTAAAAAACAGCATAGGCACACACCCACACCAATCCGCACACCCACGCTCACACATTCAGATCGCCCCTCGTGGTTCACAAGCTGGTAAAGGCGGCGCCACCACATCTGCTAAATGTCTGTACCACTGACATCTGATTCTGTTGTATCAGTCACTTCCCCAGAGATGGGACTCACGCAACAGCCTCAGCAAGCACCATCAAATCTCTCCTTACCCTGTCCTCGGGGCAGTAAGTGCCCATTAAGAAATCCCAATGATTCTGCATGCTTTTCTGAATCATCACTTATACTTTCAGCTGGCTGCCTGGCCAGCCGTGCCTCATGCCTGGTGTGTCTTCCAGGCTGGAGCTGGTGTGTGCGGCCACACTTTGTTAAACATTCCTCACTCAGAGATTGGCGTGACAACTCAGGACCAGGCAGAATCCTACAATGTGGTGTCAATGACCTGTTGTTGGTAGTGAACTTCTGGCTGCTATCCAGGCTGCCACTGTTAACACTAAGGGATCAGGGCAAAATGAATTGCAACCTAGAAACAATATTCCATCACAGTGGGAGAGTCCAGGTCAAGTTCCTTCGGAAAACCTTAACTCAAAACTCTTCTCTTGGAGAATCCCTGTTCACCTTAGCCTATTAAAGGTTCTGATAAGGTTTGCAATTTAAAATCTGCTTAACCTCGCTTGACAAGGTCCTCCAAAATCTTGACCTTGGAAAGACAAACCCCAAACACGTATACATATTTGAGTACACATACCATGTATTGCACCTGTCTTAGCTTAAGCAGCTATAGCAAAATACCAAAGACTGGATGGCTTAAATACCAGTTTCTTTCTCACAGTTTTGAAGGATAGAAAATCCAACATCAAAGTGCTAGAAAATTCAGTTCTTGGTGAGAAAACTCTTCCTGGTTTGCAGACAGCTGCCTTCTAGTTATGTCTTCATATGGTGAAGAGAGCTAGTCTGGAGTCTTTTTTTTTTTTTAAGATTTTATTTATTTGACAGAGGGAGAGATCACAAGTAGGCAGAGAGGCAGGCAGAGAAAGAAGGGGAAGCAGGCTCTCTACCAAGCAGAGAGCCCAATGTGGGGCTCGATCCAAGAACCCTGGGATCATGACCTGAGCCCAAGGCAGAGGCTTAACTGAGCCACCCAGGAGCCCCCTGGAGTCTCTTCTTAAAAGGACACCAATCCCATCATGTAGGCCCCACCTCTGGGTGCTCATCTAAACCTAATTATTTCCAAAAGTCCCTACATCCAAAACCATCGCACTGGGGCATAGGGCTTCAACATATGAATTCTGAGGGGACAAAAGCATTTAGTCCATAACAGTACCCATTAACCAAGATTCTGTGTACTTGAATTTTTCTAATGCTAGTTTTCCTTAATAGCTTGAGAGGTACATATCAATGTCTGGGGCACAGATTCAAGAGTCTGCCAGAGCTCCATGGCCTGGCAGAGTGACCTTCAGCAATTCTGAAAACAGTGGCTATCTTATAAGGTCATTGCAACAGTTAAATATATTAACAAAAGGACCAAGAACACCACCAGGCTCCTCATAAGCAGGCGATAAATGTTAATTATTGTTAATTTCCTGTGTAGACAATATTTTAGGAAGTGCTAAACTAAATTATCCTTGCTGGTCACACTGTTCATTTTTCCTGTACCAAGTCAATTTTGGTTTCTCATTTTTTAGCATCTGCCAAAATGGGATCTGTTATTGGTATTAAGCTCAGCATTTAATTTTTTATCAGTGAGGTAGCCAATGCCGTGTCCTCCTGAGAACCAGCTACAAACATATCATGCTCTGACTCCAGCGGAGCTAATGCTGGTCAGGAAACACAAAGGCTCAGCTCCCGTGGCGTCACCTGCGTTCCTCTCTACTTGGTGTGCATGATTTTGAATTGATCTTCTTGGGGAAATGGAGGAAGGGATGTTTAGGGCTCTGGACAACCCTGAGAAGTGCAGTTCTTGCTACCACGAGATAAAGGGTCAAGTGAGATTTAATGGAGCTCGTTAGGCCCATCGTCTTGTACATCCCAACTCTGGGAAAGCAACTGGCAGCACAATGTCAGAAGAGAACATCTTCATCTCCTCTCCTCAATTGCTAATTAAGATTGTCCATAGCTTGCTGCAAAGATAAATAAAAACAAGCAAATAAATAAATACAAATCTTGCAAGCAATCAAACCAAACAAAATCATTCCAGTTAAGCTCTGGACTTTACAGACTGTGTTCTGCCTTGATGTTTTCAATGTCATGGAACAGTAGGAGATTCTTCTACTTCCAGGGCCTTGTAAGGCCCAGTGGCAGAGGCCTCCCCTACTTTCTGAATACTTCTGGTGTCTGCTAGCTTAAGCCAGTTCAGACTGGTGAAAAATGAGATGGGACCTATGATGATGATGGTGGGGTTGCAGGGCCTGGAACGGGATGAGACAAATGACACACTCAACTTGGATGCAAAAATAAAGTTATCAAAAATCTCAGTATTCAAATAATATATTTCAATGTAATTTCTTTCCTTCTTTCTTTCTTTTTCGCCCTTCCTTCCTTCCTTCCTTCCTTCCATCCTCCTTCCCTCCCTCCCTCCCTCCCTTCCTTCCTTCCTTCCTTCCTTTCTTCCTTCCTTCCTTCCTTCCATCCTCCTTCCCTCCCTCCCTCCCTCCCTTCCTTCCTTCCTTCCTTCCTTTCTTCCTTCCTTCCTTCCTTCCTTCCTTCCTTCCTTCCTTTCTTCCTTCCTTCCTTCTTTCCTTCCTTCCTTCCTTCCATCCTTCACTCTTTTTTTTGAGTAAGCTCTACATTCAATATGGGGCTTGAACTCACGACCTTGAGATCCAGTGTCACATACCCTCTCGACTGAGCCAGTCAAGTGCCCCTCAGTGTAATATATATAAAACTGAAAATTAATGTAGAAAGTCTATGATGAGCCAAGTATCAAATTGTAGGTTAAGACAAGATCAGCATTATTGAATGTTCCCTTAGCCTTGGATCTAACATGGCCTGACTATGGGATGGAATAGGAATATGTGAGTGATAGAGAAAGATTAGGTCAATAAATAAAATTAATGAACAATTTCCATCAGACTATCTTATGTTTCTCAAGCTTGGCAAATTTAAAGAAGCTGTATCTAACAGCAAAATTAGTAACATCTTCCTAATTGTCATAAAGCAAGATCAACATTCAAGATTTCCATAACCTAAACTAAAGAATGGGGCAGAAAAGAAGGAAGATTTATCCAATACTTGTTATTTCCTGGTACATGATCCTTTACACTTTATGACGACTCAAGAATTAGATATTTGTATTACTGTTGGATTGCTGGGAGAGTAGAGCCTGGAGAGGGATGCCTGAACTAAAAGCTAATATGAAAATAGAGGTAAAATGTTTTAAAGATTGTATCTATATATTTCAGAGAAAGAGAGAGAAAGCATGAGCGGGGGAGGAACAGAAGGAGAAGCAGATTCCCATTTGAGCAGGGAGCCTGATATAGGGCTCAATCCCAGGACCCTGAGATCACAACCTGAGCCAAAGGAGATGCTGAACCGACTGAGCCACTCAGGTGCCTCAATAAAGATAAAACTTATGGTAGATCCACTTTATTCAAAGCCCTTGTCTTTTCTTCCATATTGTTTTGTATGTGCCTTGACTTTTGTTTGTAAGGCAATAATAGCACCAATTTCTACCATTTCTCATTAGGACAAAAGAAAATACACTTTGTGAACTAAGAGAAAAAACACTACAGAAATATAAAGTTCATTTATTCCTTAATTCATTC
Source organism: Ailurus styani (assembly GCA_002007465.1). NCBI lineage: Eukaryota > Metazoa > Chordata > Mammalia > Carnivora > Ailuridae > Ailurus > Ailurus styani. The sequence goes on from LNAC01001747.1 coordinate 29,156, forward strand.
ATTATCTATGTGCTGAGTACCAAGAAGTTGACTATTTTGATCTAGTATATTGCACAGGGGGAAAAAGCCTATCTTTTGGACTTCAAGTTTTCAAAGACTTGCAGATTCTGAACCCTGAAATTGTTCTCAATTCTCTTTGTTTTTCATGCCAGAAACAAAAAAGTAGCTAGTTTATTTCTGTCTAATTTTTTTAAGAAGGCAGGTAAAGTATTCTCTAAATAGTTGTCCAAATGTCCATTTCTCCTTTGTTATTAGAGATTTGGCCCACAGGAATAAATGAAGTATCATAGCTTAGAAGTCCCATTTTCTTTTGGTTCTTCAGTTTACCAAATACAACAAGATTTCTCCAGGTGGGGCGACTGTTGGCATTCTGCAGGCATGTCTCTTAAATGAGTAGACAGACCTCGTTCTCGCCTTCACGGCAACCGGAAAATGAATCCTATTTCAGATTTATTGCACTGGGTTTCTTGAGCTGGTTAAAAGTTCGTGACATTGCTGGGTGCGAGAAATGCTGCTTCAGCTCTTCAGTTGGATGACTTAGTTATATTTAATAACGTATGCCAGCACATTTGAAGTGTGGTCTTTTATAGTGAATATCTCTGGTAGGTAGTTTATTATTTATTAATCTAATGACTTAACATTCCATGATAAAAACAGTGGTATATGAGATTGTCTAGCTTTGCCTGAATGATTACTAATGGGTTGTTAATAGTTGTTGCACTGGTAACAGGTCTATTAAATTATGCAGAATAAAATTGCAGGGATGACCTCAGGTAAGCAGTCCTTTGGGGAAAGGAGATACACTTGGACAAGCAGAAGCAAAATCAGAATGCTCTGACGGGTTCTTTTAAATACAGTATACCTCTTGACAAAAACGTTCAGATGAAAAAGAGAGTTTATGCGAGAGTCTGGACCTTGATGTTCTTCTTGGAGTCGCACCTCAAGAAGAAGTATAGCGATATTGAAGAGTAGTTAAGGCATGGGCACCAAGAGCGGAGAATCTGTTTCCAAATCATTGTTTCTTCATTCACAAGGCAGTCTACTATTACCTTGGGCAAGAATTTGATGTCTCTGAGACTTGCTGTTTTCACATGAAAAATTTAGTTACAGAGCTGTCGAGAGAAGTAAATGAGATCATAGACTTGTGAGAGGAAAATATTAATAAGGAACTACTCAGAGATTCGCCCCCTCTTCACTCTACCAAAAAGAATGCTTCAGGGGCAGCTGGGTGTCTCAGTTGGTTAAGCGACTGCCTTAGACTTGGGTCACGATCTCCAGGTCCTGGGATCGAGCCTGGCATGGAGGCTCCCTGCTCAGCAGGGAGCATGCTTCTCCCTCTCCCTCTGCCTCTGCCCCTCTCCTTGTCCTGCTTGTGCTTTCTCTCTATCTCTCTGTCAAAAATAAATAAAATCTTGAAAAAAAAAAGAATGCTTCAGTTATAACTCCAAATTTCCAGTGTCTGACCCATATCTAGAGGCATCTCTGGCAGAGAAGTCCTTTGTGATACAAAATAAGCCAAAAAGAATCAGACCTAAGACTCAGAGTAAGAGGGAAAGAACTTAGCAGAGAAGTTAAGTGAATAAATAACTAAGTAGAGAGGTGGGAGGAGAGATACAATGAAAGCCTGGAGAATGTGGGAAGGCCAAGAGCTGGGCAAGTGAGGAAAGGAGGCAGGCTGTTTCCGTTTGTGCTCTTTGAGAGACTGAAATGAGGAACTGGTCTTTTCATTTCATTTCCTTTTGTTTTACTTTATTCTGCCGAATTCTGAAGCTTTGCATATGACCTTATTAAGGAACCTGTCCAGAGGCCCTAGATTTCAAATGACCGTATATTTAAAATGATTATTATAGGATACGGCGCATATGACCTAGTAAATACATTAGAGTGTTTGTAATAATAGCTATAGCAACAGCGATGATGATGATGATGGAAATGCTGATTATAATTATAATCATCTTTATGATGTCTGAAGTAAAATTCCAACAAAAGCCTCATTTGAACGCATGTGTCCTATGGGCACCTCATTAGAGACATCCATGATTGGTGCACTTAGGAATAATATTTTGTTGTCTCTTTCGTATTTGAAATATATTTACTTGAGAAAATACTGAAGGAGTTTTCTATTTTTGATGTGATGGAAAATTAACATGGGCTACTGGGTCTCCTGTCTTAAAATCAACCCCAGAGAAATCAGGAAAATACAAGGGTAAGAGGATTTGGAGAAAATATAAGGCTATCATCATGCTCTGGGGTGTGTGTGTGTGTGTGTGTGTGTGTGTGTGTGTGTGTGTTTGTATGATAGGGACTTGAGGCAGTTGAGAAACTTGCCACTTAAAGAGCTATTTCTTGACCTTTTCCCAAAGAAATTTCAATGACCAGGTTGTTGGTGTTGAATGTTTAGTATGAAAGCAGCATAAAAGAACCTCTGGGATGAAGGCTTGATTAAAACAGTTTTTGAGTATTCATTATTTTAGCCCCTTCCTTCCAATTCCTGCTGCTGGTAGATTACAACTACGAAAAATACCTCTTGATAATATATCATTTCCCCCTAAAAACCTTAAGATGTTTGCTGACTGGCAGCATTGCCTGTGAGAATGATGGTACAGAGGAATGTCTGAAGCCATTCTGTACTATGTCAGTGGGAGTACACACCAAAGCCAGACCTTTTACCCATCACATTACACATTATCACAGGGCTCATGCCCCACATCAACATGACTAGACACCTGAAAGTTGCAAATACTTTACAAAAGAAAGAAATAATCAAACAGATGGCTATTTTAAATAAGTACAATAAATATACTTCAAAAGATAGGAATATTGACAATATGAAGTTAGAAAGAGAAGTCTTAAATTTTAAACAAGTAGAAATATTTTGTATCAAATACTTTGTAGACAAAATAAAACATTTAATTGATGATATAAGTACCAAAATGTATACGGATGAAACTTTGGTTACAAAAGTGAAAGATAAGGTGGAAGAATTTTCTTAGCAGATAGCGGTCTGTGAAACAAGGGAAGTAGGGTGAATTAAAGTAGAAGTGGTAAAAACTGGATAATAATGTTCCAGAAGGAGTCACAGAATGGAGGGTAGGAAATATTTTATGAAGATACATTTCCCATAATTAAATGAAGATTAAAAAAACCAAGATTGAAGTGGTTCATAGAATGCCTAGCAGGACTAATACAGACAAATGCATGTTTCAACATAATGTAATGAAGTCCCAGAACAGAAATGACACGAAGAATGTTGTAAAAGCGCTCAGAGAGAATGCAGACCATGTAGGAAGAAACAAAAAGCAGACTGGTGTCATATTTTTTAACAAAGCCTTTTGTACTCTGCCATCCTTCCTGCTACTGGTGACTGGTCACTCATCCAGCACAACTGGGACTGTGCACTGTCACTCACTCTTGAGTCTGGACTAGTTTTAATGACTCACAGTCATTCTTCTGAAGCTAAGTCAAAACAAGTCTTGCAGTTTTTGCTTTAATCTCTTGGATTGCCCATGCTCTAAGTCTTCCCTCTCCAGAGTCAGTCCCCATATTGGCAGAAGCTCAAGCCTCATGGAGGAGTTCTCCCAGATAAGCCCAGACTTTCAGCAATCTCCAGCAGCACCACACTCAGGAGTGAAGAAGGATCTTGTAAGTGGATCCCTCGGTCTCATATCTTTTAGTGCTCAGCGGTTGAAGTCATCCCCAACTGAGGCTCCAGGCATTCAGGGGAGAAGAGAGCTGTCATCACCATAATCTTTTTGAATTTCTGACCCACAGAATCTATGAGTATAAAATTTTAAATATTTTTTTTCCACTACATTTTAGAGTTATTCGTTACACAACATTAGATAACTGCAACACTTAGGGAGTTCTTTCTCAAAAGTCACTTTTTAGCAGATATAAAGAAACTTAAGTAGACTTATTCTGTCTTATTCATATATTCATTCATTTAGTCACTCATTCACTCGTTCATTCAATTCATGTCCCAAAGATTTATTAATCATTTACATTTGTCAAGTATTGTCCAAAGTGCTAAGGATATAATAGTATGCAAGATAGATTCTTGGGGAGAATAAAGCTTGAGTCAAAGCTGGAATCTCTCTCTCTCTCTCACACACACACACACAATTTTATATATAGGTATAAATACATATGCATGTATGTATATGCCTTCTTATGTATATTGTGCACAATAAGTTAAATGATTTCTTTGTATAATGAACTACATGATCAAGAGCAAATAATTACATCAAAAATACTTCCAATGAAGGTTTTTTATTCTTTCTCAGAACAGTATATTCAAGTTCAACCATGAAGAACTCTAGAAGTAAATTCTGTAAAATTCTTAAGATTCAAAACATTGTGGAGCTCGCATTAACCTTTGTACTTGCTGAGTCCAGCCCTCTCATTTTATAGCTGGAGCAACTGAGCCCCAGCAGGCAATGGAACTGGTTGGGTCATGCTATCAGTGGTGGTGCAGAGCAAGCTAAACTCTGTGAGGTCGGCTGAGGTCTTGTGTAACCCAGAGGAATTCTGGCATGAATTTCAAATCCTTTTCTCAATTCTGGCACCATTTCTGGTATCCATATGTCTATGCATACATAGAAGCTGAGGCAGAGAAACGTGTGAGAATTGCCAAGGTCTTAGAATCCTGAAAACAGTTGCTATATCCTGTTGCCATGACAACTCACTCAGGAAAGTACCTAGGTGCCAGACTTAGATTATTATTTTTTTTTTCTTTTTGGGTCCCAGAGGAGTATAAGAGTGAGTTGATAACTCTTTTATTGCTACCTGGAGAGAAGACTTTCCCACCCGGTGTGCCATCCAATGGCAGATCAACACTCCCAGAATGGTACCTGATGTGACCGTGGCTGGATTTATTTTTTTTTAGAGACAAAGGTCTCTGATGATTGTTGTGTTATGAAAAACAAGAGGCTTGTATAAGCTAACATATCTATGAAAACTTGTGATTTCTCTAAGCCTCAACTTCCTCTGCATTTATGAGGCTCCCTGCTTTATTTCCCGCTCCTTGTTTTTCACCACAGCATCTGCTCCTTCCTGCAGAGGAAACATTTGTACTGTTCAAATGGTTGGACTGTGAGTCACAGATTAAGCATGAGGGACTTTTCTGAATGATGCCGAGTAAGGCCTTAATTAAAAGGGAGGAAGAAGTTCTGGTGAGTGGGAGCAAGGTTGGGGTGTTGAGAGCCATGCAGAGTGCCAGCCTCTCCCTGTGTGCGACACTCTCCTTCTGGCAGGAAAGCATCCTCTACTTTTAGGATGCAGAAGATATAATACACCCTCTGGAAATTCTCAGAAGGGCATCGTGATGCTACCAAACCGTGCACCTGGATGTTGGAATAAAATAACGATTGCCAACACTCCCATTGTGTTCCCTATGTGTCAGACACTATTTTAAGCACTTTTACATTTTAATCCATTAAATCTTCACAGTAACTCAATGAAGTAGGTACTAGAGAGGTAAGGTCTCAACATGGTAACTATGCAGTTTGGCTGGTTTTATTTCCTCTAGAGATGAAGGTCTCTGATGATTGTTGTGACTTGAAAATTAAGGGGCTTGTGTAAGCAGACGAGCCCACGACACTCAGCTAAATAAGTGGTGATTCCAGGATTCAAATTCAGGCAAAGTGTGTCCTCGCCCACCATGATGTGTCACCTCTGCTGAGATATAATGATCTATCTAGTTAGTGTTAGATAGAAATCATATGCCTACATCACCACTTGTTCAATAGATCACCACTTTCATGTTCTTTTGCTCTGCTCCAAAACTCCTTTGGCCACCAGCTCCTTCCCCCAACCCCCATATTCTACATAATGCCTTAGTTAAGGTGTGAATTCTTTCTCAACTGGCCAGCCCTACAATCAAGAATCATATCCCCCTGCCTCTCATGTTGGTTTTATTCAATCCATTCCCCACATTGCAATGAAAGAGATGCTCTGGAAACGTATCTTAGATTTTTCCATTTCTGTTTTAAAACCCTGCGATGCTTCCCCATCCTTCCCTGGATCTCAAAACTTCAAAAGACTCTCCTTGTGTCTAGTGCAGGCTTTTGCTACAGTTGGGTTTTTCTCTACTGTAATTGTCTATTTGTTCTGGGCTAACCGTGAACTAATCCAAGGCATAATTTTTGTTCTTTATTCTTGTTTCTCCACTTCCTAAAACACTTCCTGATCTCTGATAAACATAGAAGAAGACAAAGGAAGTTTATTTAATGGCTATTGAATTAAAATAGCTAGTTAAACCTTGGTCTCCATGTTAGAAAGCTGCCATGATACATTCCTGATTGTATTTTAAGCCTCATTATGACATTAACATTTTACAATGTTATATTCATCTCACAGAACAATTAAAGAACATGAATCTGACAGCCACAATTAATAGACTACTCTGGAGACAAAATTTTCTCAATCATAAAACAAGTGGCTTTCAGTCTCAATCTAGAAATCATTCTCAGAAGTGTGTTTTTGTTTTTGTAAATTAATATCTGCCTTTTCTTTAAATACCAAAAACCATGCTCATTCTACTCATCTAACACTGCTCTAGTTGCTTTTAATAAACATGATCCATTAATGTCATATGTCATAATACGCCTTATTAGAGAACATTGTTTCCTAGTCTCAGTCACCATCAGCCACATTTTTGGGCACACTGTATTGAGAGACATCCTTTAAGCCATTATTAGATGGTTCAGTGTGGAACAAACAGGAAACGGTCTGTTTCTGAAGGAGAATTTCCTCATTTCACTTCCTTCATGGGTCTTCCTTCTTCTTCCTCAGTTACCACATTCAGTGGCTGTTGAACCCACCCCTTCTCATCTTCACTGCAACCACTTTTTCCCTGTCCTTGTCCCTCAGTGGGAACTACAGTTTCCTCTTGACTGGTGCTCATCCCTCCTGTCATATCCATTCACAATACATTCAGAGTATTCCCTCTAAAGAGCAAAGGCTACTATGCTATTTCCTCATTTAAATCCCTTTTCACACTTGCCCTGATCCAAGTGCTGTAGCCTGTCATTCAAGGCCTCCTACTGTTTGGTTAACAGTTAGGAGTATTTACTGGGTTTGAGGAACTAAAGAAGTACAGCACTTTAGATGTATTAACTCATTGATCCTTGATCACCGCCTAACTCTCAAGTTTTAAAATTTTCCCAGTCCATGTTGTACATGTGTGGTGTGATGGATGTATTTCCTAAGATTTTGTCCAGATTCCTTTCTCTTCCATTTACTTCTCATCTCAGCTTCTCAACTGGCTATTCATCCTTTAAAACTCATTATGGACCTATTATTTGCTCCTCAAAAGTCTGTTCTTCTTTCTCTCCCAAAGGCAAGCAAGAAGTCGTGTCTATGCTTCTACACCTTACATAAAATCTGAACATCATATTCACTGTGCTGAACTGTCATTGTCTCTTTCTGGACATACAATTATCTGAGTCTCTAAAGGACAGGGGCTATGTTTCATGCTTTATCAGTCTTTGCATCCCAGCCATTTCCAGTAGAGGTCCAATGAATATTCTTGAATAGAACGGGTACTTTCCTGAGTATTCATGAAAAAGAATATTTACCACTAGTGTAAGAAACATGTCAACAGGGGCAAGAAAGAGAAGGAGGTAGAGATTAAATTAGAAGGACCAGGTCTAAATCATGTAAAAGCTTGAAGTAATAGGGAAGTAGATAAAAGAATAAAGGAGAATAAAGGTTACTCAATTGGCTAGTTTTCTGTGGTATATTTGGGAGATGTTATTAGGGGATGAGAATAGAATAAGTTTTACCAAGGTATAGAGAAAATACTTAGGAGAATGGCAGTACTATAAAAGAAGGGCAATGAAGTATCTTAAATATTAGCCATAGGAGAATTAACATTATTATAGGCAAAGGAAAACTACTTATGAGCAGGGCAGGGGATTAACTAAATTAACAATTAAGAAAGATTATTTAAGCAGCTGTTAGACTGCTTAAAGAGGGGAACAAATAATGTGTATTGCAAGCTGTAAAAATTAATCATGGTATATTTAAATGATAGAGTACTATACAGCATTGAAAAAGAATGGACTAGAAGTACATATGTCACCACAGATGAATCTCTGGACATGATGCTAAGAATAAAAACAGCATGACAACATTTACATGAAATGCACAATATGGAAAAAATCAGTTATTGTTTAAAGAAACAAATATGAACAAAATTTTATACCTTTACATTAAAAAGTCATGCATGGGAAAGATAAAAAATGAACTCAGTAGGTCAGTTGTTATTTGTGGATAATGAGACTGTGATCGCTAAAGAGTACACAAGGGGCTTCAACATCTTCTAATGTTTTATTTTTCATTCTGAGTGGAAGGTATATGGATATTGGGTATATATTCTCAGTATACTTTATATTGCAGAAATATTTTATAATAATACAAATAAATAATAATCAGAAAACAATGGAAACATATTTTAATGCTTTTCAATATATTTCGTTGCAAATGCAACTGCAGGTAGAAAAGGGAAAGAAAAGTTCCAAGGAATTACTATGAGAAAGAAAAAAAAAAGGAGTTAAAATCTTTGGTGAAACACTCCAAGGCAACCAAAGTAAAAAAGAGTGAAGTTAGTGGAATCACTTAGGCAAGTGACATCCTGGTGAGAGAGTTTCACATTCCTAATGGAGTTATGACAGTTAAGATATAAAGAGATTTGAGAAATAGCAAGGAATATAAAACTGTTGAAAGAATGAGAAAGGAGGAAAACCAGGGGAAAGTGGATATAATCTGAGCACGGGTGATAGCTACAAACACATGAGGAGTGAGTTCATTGAGGGCCAGTGCCTTGAGTGAAGAAACTAAAGAGCTTGGAACAGTGCATAGTTAGTGAGCCTGGCAGGAAGGGGAGCCAGCAAAGGAAAAGTGTGTTTATTTGCTGGCAAAGGCTCCAGAGACAAGTCAGCTCTTTATTGAGTTCGAACATAAGGAGAAGTACCCAAGAATGTAAGCCTTTCATCACATTTGTTTCATCTGTCACTTTATTTACTTTCTCTTGAGAACTGAAATGGAGAGAGATCTGAGCGAATTTGAAATTTGGTATTTTATAATGTTAAGTCCAGAGCTTCTAAATAGTTTTGAAAAATCATCAGGTCTGTTAGAGATTTATTTAGAACTCTTTTAAAAAATGTGCCTGTCTCTTAAGTTTTAAGTCACTCTTCCCTCCTCTACACGTTGTCACCTCCATTTGACTCTCAGTAAGAACAAGAGTATTATGATTATCACAAACTTTCTGGAAGATCTCTATAAAACAGGACATATTGTCAAGCCTTGTGCGTAGGTGACCCCACCTGACCTTCACAGCTTTATAATCAATTACTTATCTAATCAGCAACTATGTATGGAGTATCTACCATGTGAAGACACTGCTCTGGGTGCTGAACAGACCATGGTGAGCAAAATAGACCCAAATTCCTGCCCATGTGGAGCTTACATTCTTGTGGGAGTGAAGAGATCATAAACAGAGTTGGCATAATATAACATAGAGTTGGCATAAATTGGCATAATATAACATATAGTTATTTTGTATTGGCAGAGGTAATGAGAGAAAGCGCATGGTGCTCAACTTCAAGTAAGATGGTGAGAGAAGGAAGGCCTCACTAAGAAGACAGCCATAGTAGAGCCCAGATATAAGGAATCAATAGTAAGAATAAAGTAGGAAGCAAACTTGGGGCACAGGGAATAGCCAGAACTAAAGTTCTCACAATTCTAACACAGGGTGGCTGATTGCCCAGAGAGTGGCTTGTACTCTCAGGGTGAGCAAAGCAGTAAGAAACAGGGTTGGAGAGGAAGGGAAGTAAAGGAAGAGAAAGGGAACAGGGAGGTGAGGAGGATCCCCAGACACTGGGAGTTCCTCCGAGTGAGGTGGGAAGGCCTGGGCAGGTTCTGAGCAAATGAGTTTCCTGACGGGAGCTCTGTTTCAGCAGAATGAGTAGAGGAAACAAGGGCAGAAGGAGTGGTGCTCAGGGCGGGAGCCTGTAGGAGCTGCTGGTGACTTAGACTAGGGTGGGAGCAGCGGAATTTGGAAGAAGTGACATGTTTCTGGCAGAACATATTTTGGTTGTGATATGAGTATGAATCTGCTTGTTAATCTATGTGTAATTTTAAGGCCAGCATACTTGTAAGGTCTAAGTGATGGGCCTTTTTCTTTTTTCTTTCTCTTTTCCTTTTTTTTCTTTACAATTGGGAAACCACCATTTTCCCAAAGCTATGGCTACGCTGTATGCAAATCTCCACTTTTTGCATATAGATGGTTGCACTGTAAATTCTTTTCTATGCTTTTGCTGTTTATTAGACAACAACAATAAAATTAATTCCATTGGCTCTATTGCATTAGAATTTTCATGATGTCAAATCAATGTCTCACTTTATTAAAAACTTAACCACAGTATCTCATTCTGTAGAACTCTCCTCTGTGAGTTATTATTGAGAAAAGAAGTATATCTATATTACTGGTAATTTAACACAGATGCAGGCCTGAGGTGACTTTGGGCAAATTGACATTAAAACACACCCTACTGATGTCAGTCAGGTTTGCTTACCAACACATTTAATAGCTAAATGCAGTTACTGTGAATACTTACTTGGCATCAACATAATTGTAAATCTCAAGCAAATGCTATCACTAAAGTAATGCAATAATCCCTGGTAATAAACCAGCCAGCCAGATGATACAGGATATACCTTTAGATCGCTTTAAATTACTTTCCACAGAAAATACAAAAATAAGTAATAATAATTAGCTCAGATAATGATTAATAAGTTACTGGCTCTTATCATGAAAAAAAAATAATGTTATACTGTTTTTTTTTCCCCTCTCAGAAAGAAGTTGATATATTAGTCACATACTACTTCACTAATACTATATAACAAATTACTTCCAAACTCAGTGGCTTGAAATAGCAATCATTCATTTCCATGGATCTCAGCAGTTGTAAGTCTGCTCAAGCTTTGGCAGAGCTTAGCAGGGCGGTTCTTCTTCAGGTTGCAGGCTTGTGAATAAGCTGGGAGACACTGCTTCATGTCTTTATTCCCCTTGAGCCAGTGAGCTTGCTGGGGTGTCTTCTTCTCAGAGCAATGACAAGGGTGGAGTGGAGCGTGGCCAAAGGGAAAAGCTCATTCCAAGCAGGGGTGTGCTGCAGCTGGTTGTACTTACTTACAAGAGTTGACTGTTACATTTTCAGGCTTTTGTGAGTTGCTTGTTAAAAACAGCTATTATTAAAACTTAAATTATGTAAATAAATGGCTAAGTACATTAAAAACAAAGACAAATATTCAAAATTCACCATTTTCTAATTATTTTTTAAATTCTCTTGTTATTTAGGAACTTGAGTTCATTTAGGTCTATTGTACACTTACGGTAGGGGCCAAGGGCAGGTTGCCTCCAAATGTGCCACTTTGGCATATTGATTATTTTAAATAAAGTTACTTAAGAGACAGCCTATGCAGGAAGGACACTCAGGCCCCCTGCACCCCTGACAGCAGGAAATAAATCTCCACATGAACGGTGCCCTCCCTGTACCAAGAGGTAAAGAGACATCCTTATCACCAGAGACAGAAAATTTAGAACCTAGAAGTATATATAAACAGCCCTTGCTTCTTTTTATTAATTTACTACCCCAGCCCAAATTCTGTTTAGAATTTCATACTAATTGAAACTCACCAAGTTAAGTTGTCTTTGTCTTATCAATTCCTCAGATTTATTATCTCTTTGTCTAAAAATTACAAAAAACTGTCTTCCTGGGTCCTTTCTTTAGGTCTCAATTTCATTATTGGGACTCTGGGCCCATGTAATAAATCTTTAGGTTTTCTCCTGTTAATTGGTCTCGTGTCAATTTAATTCTAGTCCAGTTGGAAGACCTTGAAGGATGGAGGAAGGATGTTTCCTTCCCTTCAGTAGACATCCTATAAAATGCTATTGTTACTATATATTTCTTTCCAGCTTCGCAATCACCAGTGTCTCATGGATAGCTTGAAATGGGCTGTAGTGGAGTATTTATACCATGGAAATAACTGGACCAAATCAGAAACTTTTTCCTTAAGTTGTTTAATAATTGGTTCTGCACTTAGGCTGTTTAATAAGTGGAGAGCCAGTTGTTAAACACTTTCAAGCACAGCATTCATTTACCGCCTTTGCTTGCATCAAGTCTACAAATATCCTATTGGCCAAAATCAAGCAGTGGTGAAAGGCACTCTACCTTTAGTGGAAAAGACGGCAAAATGACATGGCAAATGTGCATCCAGACGGGAGGGTGACTTGTTGAAGGTTCAATTCTAGCACAGCTGGGCAAAGGTACGAACAGGCCATCAGTGTGTCCATGTATGCATGAACCCGAGTACCTGCCTATAACTTTGATTTTACTCAAAAGTCATTCTTCCTCATTATTTCTAACATTTCTCAGAGGAAGATAAATATTTAAAAGTGATCATTTGAATTACAAAATAGATTTTTATCTATTTGTATTTATAAAATGCTCTTTAATTATGATGGTACACAAACCTAAATAGTCTGGCAAGGGTTGCTTGTTTATGATTCCTAAACTCTAACAAGCATACTTGCTAGTAAAATTTTATTCCATTTTAAATCGATCATATTCCACCACAACCATGATTCTTTCCACACACTGCAAAGCTGACATGGCCTATGAGAAAAAGCCTCCAAGCTCAACTCTAAGAATGTTAATAGTCTTACTTTCCTTACATGGAGATTTATCTGTTAATTGGAAATAGCATTCCCAGCTGCACTGAGACTGTTTTCTGAACAAAGGGAGGAGGACATCTTAAAGATTGCAGTGGAAGTCAAGGCAAACCATAATTTACATTTCAGAATATGAATGCTCAGGGGAAGCCTTCTTCCCCTGCTGCCTAGAACTTTGATTGGCATTTCAATAGGACTCCACCAAATTGGAGGTTGGTCCCAGGAAACCCATCCTCGTGGTTACCAATGACTGTAATTCCAGGCGTCTGATCTGAGAAAATAATGTCTATGAGAACAGGACATTTAAAAAGTCAAGACAACTGTGAAAGCCAATGAGAACCAACCCAAGGAGGAGAGCAAGGACATGAGTACTGAGGATTTGTAGACGCTTCATTCTGGAAATGAGATGTATTTCTAATTCAAGTTAATCCTGCTTGCATGGCTGCCAATTAAATGGTAAAAAGCAAATGTATTTCATTTATTTCCCACCCTCACCCCAAACTCATCTCCTCCAGAGAGGATTATCTACCATAATCTCTTCTTAGATTTAAACCATTATAAAAATTGTAGGTTTAGGAATATAAAATTGTTAGAATTTCTTGGATAAAAATTTTATTTTGGATGTTGAATTTTAAAATCTGGCCTCTTCAGCTTTGAAAATCATAAAAAAAGGAAAGAAATTGACGTTCCTCAGAGTTATTCTCAACTTCTCCCTCCCTACACAGTCACAAAATTCTGTATCAATTCTTCAATTCTCCAGAGCTTGGTGCTAATCATGCTTTACCTGCTGGACCAGCTGTGACTTCTCCCTGCAACCTAATTCTCATCAGGGACAGAGCTCACCTCCCTGTCTTCCTGCATCCCTCCCCCACCCCTTTACTCATTCCCTCCCCTCTCTCTCTCTCTATTTACTTTCTTCTTTCCTTTTCTTTGGTCTTTAATCATTTTTATGAAGATAAAGTAATCTGCGCTTTTATAAATATGAATAGGAACATACAAGAATATACCTGTTGATATGGAGAAATCTAGTTTGCAGGGTGAGAAAAAAAAATGTTTCCCCAAAAGATTACCAATAGTATATCAACACATTAATTTATTAAACAGTCTATTTTGACTCCAATGATGTAAAGTGTGAAATTCATCATAAAGATCATTTCCAGTTAGTTATTCATGGGTCTTTCTCCATTGAATCTGGCATTTACATATCAATTCCCGTGCTAATATTACAGTGGACTAATTATTATTGCTTTAGAGTATTTTTTTTCTGATACCTACAAAGATCTTCTCATAATTTCATAAACATTTTAACTTTTCCTTTCCTTTTTTTTTTTTCTGCTAGGAGCAGATAAATTTTAAAATATCCTGGCATGGGTCTTTAAAAATTCTTTTGGGATTTCAATCATGATGAATTTGACAGCAATTGACATCTTTATAATTTCATATTTTACCATCCTGTAATGTGTATGTCATATTTCATTTCAATCTTATTTTATGCTTACTTAAAGCTTCATTGTTTTCTCTTTGTGGGCTTAATTAAATTTTGGAGTTTTCTCGGGTAAAATCTAGCTTTCCAAATGAGCATTTTTAAAAATCACCAATTGTATTCTTGCCATCAATTAAAATGACATATTCCCTCTCTTCTCACGAACACTTCACTTTGCTATAGTAGGGAGTTACAACATTAGGGATGAGAGTCCTACCCAGAATTTTGGCTAAAATTATTAGGAAAGGGAAATTCACTTTTACCTTCAATTGCTAAACTATTAAGATGCAGATCTGGAAATGCTTGCTGTAGTTTTTCCCAACAAGCACCAAATCAATATTTGAAAAAGACCACACAGTATAAACCAGAACCCAAAGATGACGAGACAAAATGTGAGGACATCACTTGAAGAACTTGGACTCATTCATATCTCAACTAAATCCACTCAATGGACACTTGCATATGGTGAATCAAAATACCCCCACCTTTATTTTAACTAATTAAGCTTATCATTTGCCACTAATAGAAACATACATAGAGTATTTTGTGTTCAGTTTTTTGATTTTGCAAAATTATTATTATAAAGATAAATTTCATTTTGCAGGAGGATGGAAACATACACTGTCCACTTTACTCTCCAAGGATGGTTTAATTAAAATTAGTGCAGTTTGCCTGTTATATTTTCTCTGATTACTTCTTGCTACATTTCATATTACCAGGGACAATAATTTAAACGTTCAGTGGATAGATACTTGGGAGCTCTACTCTTTGGATCTGTTCATTTTTGCACCATGGTCAGGAGAACAATATCTGTGATTTCTGCTTTTTGTAACTTGTGAAGTTTTCTTTGCAGCTTAATATCACATCATATAATATCACAGGTGATGTGGAAAACAAAGGCAAAAGAAAAATTTCCTTACTACTTACAGCCCATTCACAAGTCCTTGAAACAAGCAGAATGACCTTCCTTTAGGAACTCAGTTGCCTGGATACTTTGCTAAGGGCAAAAGGCAATCTTAGCCCAACCCCCAGGATCCTATAAGTTTACATTAACATATAAAAATTCCTTTGGAAACTTCCCTTATTTTTACCGTTGCTATCTATCAAGCAGGATACATGCCAGCAATCATTCCCCAAGCATATGACCTACTGATATACATCTGAAGGGTCTCATGAGTCAGGTTTTATTAGACGGTAATAAATGACTTTTTCCCAAGAACAGTTAGCCCCCTAAAGATCCTGGAAAACTTACTTCCAAAATTCCTTAGAAACTTAGCCATCCCTACCCCTTCCAACTTGAAAGTATATAATTGACCACTCCTCACGACCCCAGTGCAGCTGTTTCTGCCAACAGGTCCTATCCCTGTGTTTTAATAAAACCACCTTTTTGCACCAAAGATAACTCAAGAATTTTTTCTTGGCAGTGGGTTCTGAAACCTAACGTCTTTCTTACATCAACATGTACTTACTAAGTACATTTTGCATTCTATATTTACTACATTCAAAGATTCTTTCCTTCCTTCATCCTTCTTTTATTCCTACTGCATCTATGAAATAAGACTTGTTCATTTTAGTGTTCAAATTTCCTCTACCTCTACCCTTATGTTTTTTTTTTCTCTTTATTTTCTGATCTGCCAACGTCTGAGAGAGGGACATGGGATTGCCCTATTATTATCACAGTTTTTGCTTTATTGATATAAACGATATGTTGTTGAGACCCTAAATATTGAAGAAGAATGATTTCTCTTCGTATCCTTTGTCCTACTTGCCTCATGTCAATTTTAGCTAATGTTAATACCTTCACTTTTTTTCTGTTCAGCATTTCCTTTGTATAACCTGTGCGCGTGTGTGTGTGTATGTGTGTGTATTGGGTTATGAAATCATGCATGAGTAAAAATATCTATTTAACATGCAAAATAGACCAAAGAGTTTTAATATAACAATATGAAAAATTTCATTGATATGGTTTCAGGTTCTACATTTTAACTAACATTTACAAAATGAGCACTTGTGAAGAGTAGGCGTAGTTTTGAAGAAGAATATCCATATTTATCTGAAAAGGTTCTGAAAATCACCCTCCCTCTTCCAACTGCATATATGTATGAGGCTAATTTTTTTTTTCACTTACTTGAACCAAAACAAAAGGGCAAAAAAATTTATTTCATGCACAGGCAGTGTGAGAAACCAGTTGTCTTCTATTAAGTCAGAAATTAAAGATATTTATGAAAGGTAAAACTATGCTTTCTTCTTACTTAATTCATTTTGGTTTAGGGAAATATAGTTATTTTTAATGTGTCATTTCTGTTATAATTTAATGGATTTATTAATGTTATTTTAAGTTAATGAATACATATTTTCAATGTTTTTATTTTTTATTTTTTAAAGATTTTTATTTACTTATTTATTTGAGAGAGAGAGAGAAAAAGTGCAGACACACAAGAAAGGGCAGAGGGAGAGGGAGAAACAGACTCCCCACTGAGCGGAAGCCCAATGCAGGACTCAATCCCAGGACCCTGGGATCATGACCTGAGCTGAAAGCAGATTCTTAACAACTGAGCCACCCAGATACCCCCCAATTTTTTTTTTTTTAGTTTTAATTTTGAAGCCATTAGATAGGGATATCTATAACCCACAGGAACAAAAGAGGTGGAGGCCACTTGGTGAGTTATTCACAAGTTGGTCACATGGGTAGACATCTTCAACCAAGAGTCTTTTTTCTTAAATTGCTGCTGAGACTTAATTTCCATTCAGTAGAACCACAAAAAGTGGACTCATGATTTTTGTTTTCTTCCAGTTATCTATTCTGACATAGCCTAGTGCCTATATGGCTCCAAACTTTAAGCGAGCCATTCCCCCATAAGTCTGTTGTCTTTACCTACTGGGGTGAAAGGCAAATACCAGAAAGGATTAAAAATACCTGACTCAGGATATCACCCTCTTGTTATATGCTTCCACCTTGATTTTATTCCTAATGTCACATGAATGCTATTTTTTGTTTTGAAGATGGTCAGGGTCTGCTGACCATGCTCGCCCACACCTGCAGCAGATTAACCGCCTGGAGCTAGCTCTGAGTACAGCTCCAAGGAGTTAGAAATAAAAAGAATAAAAAAATAAACAAGGGTTCATGTGTTGGCATGTCGAAATCCCAGGCAAACAAAGGGAAAACCCTGGAAATATCATTTTGTCTGTAAGAATGAAAGCTTGAGCTCTTTGGGACATTGGAGGTGGTTTAAAAGGACCTACAAATTGCAGACTTGGAGATTTCCTCAAAATGCCTGTTCCACAGCTATCCTCCTAATGCACCTTTCAGAGGCTCAGCTGGGTTCTGTAATGGTTTTTAAAAGGTTATATTCCCATGTAAGGATTTTACCCCTTTTTTCTGTAAGCAATTGCTACTGAAAGTATAACAAAGTAGGCCTTTGAAGTGGGGGAAAATCAAGCAGTGAAGACATACAAAGAAAGATTTCCAATTTAGAAGATGAATACTTATTTGAGGACTTCATTTTGGGGGACCAGTCGTGTCCAGTAAATTCTGATGGCAGTTTGATGGCACTGGGTGATGGACATTGAAAATAGGAAACTTGCAGATAAGACATCACCACCAATATGCTAATTTTAGAGGCCCTAATGACTGTTTCCAATTGTAGTTAAACTAATTTCCTCAAGCAATGGTTCTCAAAGTGTCCCTGAGCTAGCCCCATCAGCATCACCTGGGAACCTACTGGAAATATTAATTCTCAGGACCTACCCCAGTTCTACTGAATCAGAAACTCTGGAGATGTGTCTCACAATCAATTTTAACAAACTTCCCCCATGTGGTTCTGAGGCACACTACAGTTTAGGAAGCACTATCTTGGAATATGTCCCCAGGAAGAATGTCATCAAGGTCACAGCTGTCCTACTCTCCTCTTAGGTGTTTCTATTTCTTCTTTACATATTTCTTTATAATTAAACAATGTTTATATACAACTGCAAAGGACTGGCAGAAATTTCCAAGGTACCAGAAACTGGGAGTGAGGGCAAAGCTGGCCCTTTGGCAAATAACCTGGGCCCTCGATCTCTCCTCACAGGAGAGACGTGTGGGCTCTTAGAATCTCCCTGGCCAGCTGCTCCTCTAGCTTTTCATACCTGCTCTGGCTCCATCTTCATTTGGTGGCCAGCTCGAATCCCTTATTCCAGTGATTTACTTAGCTATGTGGGTCTTTTGCTTTGTTCTCAACCTTCCTTTGCGTCCTTCATTTTGCCATCAGTCCTTCCACCATTCCTCATGATGGAAACAAGCCAAGAAGCAGGGACACTTCTATGAGATGGATATTTCCCGGGAAGGGTAATTAACCCTCTTCTGTCTGCTCCCAATCCATTTCCATTTAAATCTAGCATCTACCTTCTGATGTATCTAATGCAATTGCCATTTCAGGAATGAAGAAACCCAGACTGACAGAAGCTCAAAATTATTCCCAAGTGACACAATGCTCAAATGCTTCCTCTGGAAGACAAACTTGTTTTTGCCTGCCTGCAAATTCCTTGTGGCCTGTTCCTCACTGCACTACCTCCTATGTTTAGCCTCTCCTTTTGTCTGTAGCGCCTGGACTGTATTTTTGGTTTGTGGGGGCACATATTTGGGACTTAGAATTTACGGGTGTTACTGAGTTAGCTTAGTTCTATTATAAATGAAACAAAGCCAAATGCTTTTTTTTCAGATACAGATCACCAGGAAAACCATAAAACAGTTCTTAATCACTTAGCATTTCTTTCCTCTTCTTTGGTATTCCCTCTGTTACTTTTTCATCTTCACTTTAAAAACACGCGTGGGAAATGCCATTGAAGGTGAAGGGAGGATAGAAAGATGGAGCTTATCCTGGCACACTTTCCAGGTCAAATGTAAAACAAAGGAGGAAAATGGAACATACAAAAAGGAAGAAAACATTTGTGTGCGTCTGTGTTGTTGCTGTTGTTTTGCTTTAATTAACATGTGAGTAGGACAAAAATTAGTGAACATTTTTAAGTTGAAAATGAGGGTGCAAAAGAAGGAATCTGGTTGGTTATTTTTCTCTCTCTTGCACCAGCGCCCAGGGAAATGGACTTCAAGCTGCAGCAGGAGGATTGGAGCAGGAGTAAGTCAGGAAGGAGGGCCCGGGGCTGCTGTCTGCTCTGCTCCAGTACAAGTCACTGGGACTTCAACAATGATCTTCCACGGGGGCTCTTTAACTGTGGGGCTGCCTGTGGGCCTCTCATGGAAGCGGACCTTTCCCAGATGACTTCCACAGTTACTTGCAAAGTAAGGTTCTCATGGCCAAACATCAACCTGAATTTAAATCCTGGCTCTCTTCATTTTGATCAGTGTGATTTGGGGCAAATAAATCCACATCTGAGACTTCTACTTCATTTGCTACCTAAGAGTGATTTAAGGTCTAGATATGACCAAATTCCTCATTGTGGGACATATTTGTGAGACTCAGTGTCAATGAAGATGAGAAATGCCCCGTTCAAAAATTATTGGAAACGTCCTGACAATTAGAGCAGAGCATTAAGGCAAATATAGGGCTGCACACGGCATCTGCCAGGCAAGCCTGCTCTGTACTTCCCTATCCCCTAGGTAATCACCCATGTGCCCCGGGGGGTGGGATGGTTCAAGAAGACCCTGACTAAGCAAACATAAATTGATGTGTGACTCTCCTCCAAGGGCCCAGCAGGCCTCACACCATGCATAGACCTATTATGAACAGGTTAAGCAATGGTTTGAAACACACGCTCTGTTAAGGATATATTTAAATACATCTAAAATCTATCAGGTTCATTTTTTTTTTCAGTTTGAACCCTCAAGATTAAATGAGATAACAAATGCCCCATTTGCCCCAAATGCCCCAAATGCCCCATGAGATAACCACATGCCCCATTGTAGAAACAAATCAGTATTTGCCCCCGATTTGTTCCTGGAGTGCCCTGCAAGAGAATGATAAGATTGCTTGTTATGTGGTGAACGCTCAAGTTCCACAGCAGAGCTGCAACAGGGGAACCTGCATTTTTACCAAGTATCCTGAGAGATTCTCATGCCACCGAAGCTTTCAAATGACTATGTAAACTCAATACCCCTCAGCCCCCTCCCAACTTCAAAGACAAACTTACTGCATAATTCCTGTTTGAATGAAGCCTAGCTATTAACAAAGATAGGTGAATCTTAGCAATGACAACTTTTATTTCCTATAGCAATGACGATTATTGCAATAATTCTAACAACATAAGCAACGGCTCACCAGCATTTTCTATGTGTCAAGTGCTTATTAGGATTTCATTTAATCCCATAATGACTACTGACGTGGGTATTGCCATCCCTTGTTATAGGAAAGAAAATTGATGCTCAGAGACATTAAAGGACTTGGGGCTTGCAAGAGGCAATGCTGGGATAAAAGGCTGGCTGTTTGACGGCCCAACATCCACAGCATTCCAATACGCCCAGCTACCTTTGTAAGCAGGAAAAAAACCTATGTATGTGAATTTATAGGGTAAATTGCTCCCATAAATTTATTTTCATTTTTTGTGGTATAGGTGCCTTGGCCTTTCTTGTGGTAAATTTGGATTTTGGAGAAAGAACCCTCTGGAGGGCTGAAGGATCTCTTGCTGAGCAAGAGGTACTCAAAGGAAGAGCATTCTTGAACTGCACCGTTTTCTCCTGTCTGAACCTAACCCCAGCATGCCTAGTGAGACATCTGTCACTGCTTTTTTTAGTTAATAATTCCAGCTAAAAATACTCCAAAGATGACAAATGCAAGAGACAAAGAAAGAGATACAGTTTAAAAACTCTGAATGGAGGTATGAGAAATAAAGCTCCATGAGGCCTCTAAGAAGTAAAACACCAAAGGAACTTTTGTGTTGTATCAATTTCTCTCTTTACTGAAAAAGCTATACAAAGAGAAGTGAATGAGCTATTTTTTTGAAATCGTTTTGTTTTACTTGTTTAAGTTTTTAATTCTAGTTGATATAGAGTGTTAACTTCAGGTATACAATAAAGCGATTCTACACCTCCATAGAGCACCCATTGCTCATCATGGGAAGAACATTCCTTAATCCCGGTCCCTTATTTAACCCATCCCCTCACTTACCTCCTTTCTGGTAACCATAAGTGTGCTCTCTACAGTTAAGAGTCTGTTTCTTGGTTTGTCCCTTTCTCTTTTTTCCCCTTTGTTTTGTTTCCTAAATTCCGCATATGAGAGAAATCATATGGTATTTGTCTTTCTCTGACTTATTTTGCTAGTATGATGCTTTCTAGCCCTATCTACATCATAGCAAATGACAAGATTTCATTCCTCTTTGTGGCTGAATAATATTCCGTATATTCCATTATATATATAACAAGTATATATGCTATAAAGATAGGGGTGCATGTGTTCTTTTGAATTAATGTGTTTGTATTCTTTGGGTAAATACCCAGCAGTGTGATTTCTGGATCACAGGGAAGCTCTATTTTCAACTTCTTGAGAAACCTCCTTACTGTTTTCCAGAGTGGCTGCTCTAGCTTGCATTCCCACCAACAGTGTTAGAGGGTTCCCCTTTTTCTCCACATCCTCACCAACACCTATTGTTTCTTGTTGATTTTTGTTATTCTGACAGGTGTGAGGTGGTATCTCATTGTAGTTTTGATTTGTATATCCGTGATGGTAAGTGATAATGAACATCTTTTCCTGTGTCTGTTGGCTATCTGGATGTCTTCTTTGGAGAAATGTCTGTTCATGTCTTCTGCCTATTTTTTAATTGGATTATTTGTTTTTTGGATGCTGTGTTTTATAAATTCTTTTTGTATTTTGGATACTCACCCTTTATCAAACATGTCATTTGCAAATACCTTCTCCCATTCTGTGGATTGGCTTAGTTTTATTGTTTCCTTTGCTGTGCAGAAGCTCTTTATTCTGATGTAGTCCCAATAGTTTAGTTTTGCTCCAATGAGCTAATTTTTAATCTTTTCTTTTTATATATATGGAGAACAAGGAAGCAAGAAAGAGACTATGTACTGCTTAGCCTTCTTTTTATTTTAGCTTTCATTCCTTACTCTTCATTGTGTGTCACAAGGGAAGACAGAAATATGGAGATTTGATACAGATAACATGGATCAAACTAGAGAGTTCTAATTTACTCCTTCTTAATCAGTTTGGGTTAGTAAGAATTGTTTAGCCTGCCTATTTGTATGCCTCATAATTATCATGCCTCACAAAATTTGATAGGCATTAACAAAGAAATATAACACATAGCAAACTTTAAAAACATAAACTCCTACATTTAAAGTAAATACCTGTTCTTATTTAGCATAAATTGGAGTTACACAACTGGCCAAAGTAAATTTACTTTGAAACTTTTTTTTTTGTCATTGTTTGTTTAGATTTTATTTATTTATTTGAGACAGAGAGAGAGAGCTCATGAGCAAGGTGAGTGGGATGGGGGAAGAGGGAAAAAGGGGGGTAAGGGGAAGGAGAACAGGAGAGAAGGGGGAAGGGGAAGCAGACTCCCCACTGAGCAGGGAGCCCCATGCAGTGGGGGGTGGGGCTCGATCCCAGGACCTCTGGAACATGACCTGAGCCAAAGGCAGATGCTTAATTGACTGAGCCAACCAGGTGCTCCTGAACCTTTTTTAATTAAAGAAAGTTGGTGCATGTTGTTCTCTCTACTGTGTCTTCAATCTGGATTTTCTCCTTCTGCCATGACTGTATGATCAGTGGTGTGCCAGTAGATGCTTAACAAAACCAGCTCTTCAGAGGCAGGGGGGGGAAATATATATATATATATATATATAATTTGTAGCATNCATATACATATACATATACACATATATATATATATATATATATATATATATATATATATATATATATAATTTGTAGCATTTGCTACATTCCATGCTATAAATACTCCCATATGGCTAATTAGCTCAAAATTTTTACCACGAATGGATTTAAAATTTTGTGATGCTTTGTCTTTATTAAGGTGATCATATATTTTTTCTCCTTTATTTTGTATATATAGTAAATTCTATTATTTGACTTTAAACGACTTCAATTTCTGGGATAAATGGGACCTGACCTCGATACATTTTTCGGTTTACATATTGCTGAAATTGATTTGCACATATTTGTCAAGGATATTTATATCTGTGATCAAAAGGGATAATGATCTATAGCTTTCTACTCCTCTAACTCATTTTTCTGGATTTAGTATCAAAGTAATGGTGGTCTTATGAGTTGAAAAGTATTTCTTTTTCTACTAATCTCTAACTAAATCACTATAGGATTGGAATTCTTTCTATAAATGTTTGATTTATGTTTGATGTTATATTTCTTTGGGGAAAATTAACTACCTTTTTATTTTACCAGATTTAATAGATATAGAGTAACTCAGATATTCTATTTTTATGTCAATTTTGGTAATTTGTGTCTTTCAAAAAAATTATCCATTTCATTATAAATTGAAGGATTTCTTGGCATAAGATTTTTTTCAAATATTCTCATATTACCCATGTAATTCTCATGGGAATTGAAGAGCACTCCATTTTCACTCCTGATATTGTTATTTTTTTTGAATTCTATTTTTGCCGATTATAATTTTTTTGAATTCTATTTNATCCATTTCATCATAAATTGAAGGATTTCTTGGCATAAGATTTTTTTCAAATACTCTCATATTACCCATGTAATTCTCATGGGAATTGAAGAGCACTCCATTTTCACTGCTGATATTGTTATTTTTTTTGAATTCTATTTTTGCCGATTATAATTTTTTTGAATTCTATTTTTGCTGATTAAGCAACTCTAGATTGTTGGTATTTTACTTTCAATATTTTTTAAATATCAATTCATTGACTCCAGTTTCCAGTGTTTCTGATAGAAAGTTAGCTGTTGCTTTTGATTATACTACTGTACTTAAGCTGTTTGAAATTTTAAAAAATTTTAAATAAGTCTTATTATTATAGGCTATAATGTTATATAGAAAAAGCACTAAAATCAACAATGAGCTATTATTACTAATAACTGAGTTCAGTAACTTTTCCAGATATATGATCAGCTTAAAGAAATAACAACAAAAACACACAAAAAAACAAAAAACCCAAAGACCAAAACCAAAATTAAAACAAAAACTTTATCTTCACACAAAAATTAACTCAGGATAAATCATGGACTTAAAATGTAAATTATAAAAGTTCTAAAGAAGAATATAGGAAAAAAATATTCCAGCCTTAGACCTAGGCAAAGAGTTTTTAGACTTGACATGAAAAGCATGATCCATAAAAATAAATAAATAAATTGTACCTCATCAAAATTTAAAACATTTGCTCTGTGAATGACACTGTGAAAAGGATGCAAAGACAAATAGCAGACTGGGAGAAAATATGTGAGTCACATACCTGGCAGAAATCTAATATCCAGAATGTATTAAATTCTCCAAACTCAACATTAAGAAGACAAACAGTGGGCAAAAGACCATAAATAGTCATTTCACCAAAGAGGATATACAGATGCCAAATAAGCTAGTTAAAAGATGTTCAACATCAATAACCATTAGAAAAATTAAAGTTAAAACTGCAATGAGAAATCATAACACATCTATCAGAATGGCTAAAATAAAAAATAGTAATAATACTAAAAGGTGGCAAGGATGTGGAGAAACTGCAGCACTTATATATTGCAGGAGAGAGTGAATGTAAAACAATGCAGCCATGCTGAACACTAGTTGGGCAATTATTTTCAAGACTAAAAATGGATTTACTATAAGACCCAGCAGTTGTACTCTTGAGCATTTATTCCATAGAATTGAAGTCTTATTTTCATATAGGACCTTGTACACAAATGTTTATAGCAGTTTTATTCATAAAAGTCCCATACTGGTAACTCTCCAAAAGTCAAAAAACAAAACAAAACAACAAAAAACCTGTGGGGGAAAATTTTGGTTACTTTTCAGAATTTCATTTTATCTTTGGTTTTCATTGGTTTTAATTAGGATGCTCAAGGTGAAATTTTTTTCTAATTTATTTTGGTTGGGGCTCACTACGTTTCTTACATATGGGGGCCAATGTTCTTCACCAGTTTTGGAAAGTCTCAGTAATTTCCTTCTTAAAAATATCATCTGCTTCATTTTCTCTCTTTCCAATATTCTGGCAATTCAATTAATTGTATATTAAACCATTTGAAATCATTCTCTGTTATTATATTTTCTTCTTCTTCATTATTTTCCCAACCTGTCTTCAGTTTGGATAGTTTATAGTGGACTTTTTTTCCTTTGTTTGAGTTTCACCAATTATATTTTATTGCTTCTATTTTGCCCATCCAACAAATTCTTTTTTTTTTTAAGATTTAATTTATTTATTTGAGAGAGAGAGAGCATGAGAGAGGAGAAGGTCAGAGGGAGAAGCAGACTCCCCATGGAGCTGGGAGCCCAATGCAGGACTCAATCCTGGGACTCTGGGATCATGACCTGAGCTGAAGGCAGTTGCTTAACCAACTGAGCCACCCAGGCGCCCCAGCCATCCAACAAATTCTTAACATCAGATATTAATTTTTCAGCTCTAGAGTTTCTACACATTTATCTATTTATTTATTTGTAATGAACAGACTTTATTTTGGGGGGAAGTTTTAGATTTACATGAAACGTAGAGAGTAAAGAGATTTTTGGTCTTGTGTTTTGTTTTCTGTTTTTTTTATGAGAGTGGGGGAGAGAGTGAAGAAGGGGGGAAGGAGGAGAAAGAGAGAGAAACTTAAGCAGGCTCCATGCCCAATGCAGAGCCCAATGTGGGGCTCAATCTCCCAACCCTGAGATCATGACCTCAGTCAAAAACAAGAGTCAGTCGCTTAATTGGCTGAGTCACCCAGGCACCTCCGTAAATTGGGATTTTATATGCCTTATGAGCCTACTCTCTAGTTTCCCTCTTATTAACATGTGTGTTGTCATTTGTTACAATTAATGAGCCAATATTTATACATCATTAACTAAATTTCTATAGTTTGTATCAGGGTTCACTCCTTGTGTTATATATCCTATAGGTTAACAAATGTTAAATGATACGCATCAATCATTACAGTAGCACACAGAATACTTTCACTGCACTAAAAATTCCCTCTGACAACCACTGATCTTTTTATGTCTGTAAGGTCTTTCTTTCTCCAAAATGTCATATTGCTGGAATCATATGGTATGTAGTCTTTCAGGTTGGCTTCTTTCACTTATCAATATGCCTCTGAACTTCCTCCATGTCTTTTCATGGATTGATAGCTCATTTTGCTTTATTACTGAATAATATCTCATTGTATGGCTATACTACAGTTCATTTATCCATTCGCTTATTTTACTGAAAAACATCTTGGTTTCTTTCAATATTGATCAGTTATAAATAAAGATGCTAATCTAAAATGAAAACAAATAAATAAACAAACAAAAAGTAGAATCAGACCTATAAATACAGAGAACAAACTGATGCTTGCCAGAGGGAAGGGGGTAGAGGGATCAGCAAAGTGGGTGAAGGGGAGTGGGAGATATGGACTTCCAGTTATGGAATGAATAAGTCACGAGAATAAAAGGTACAACATAAGGAATAGAGTTAATGATATTTTTATTACAATATTACACAATTACACTATTATGTTGCATGGTAACAGACCATAGCTACACTTGTGGCAAACACAGACTAATACAGAGATGTTAAATCACTGTTATACACCTGAAACTAATGTTTGTGTGTCAACTACACTTAAAAAAAAAAAAAAGGAGGGGTAAATAAATAAATAAATCTATAAGTATTTATGTGCAGGATTTTGTGTGAATGTAGGTTTTCAATTAATTTGGTTAAACACCAAGGAGCGTGATTACTGGGTCACGTGGTGAAGGTATGGTTAGTTAGTTAGAAACAGCCAAACAGACTTCCAAAGTGCTATACTATATTGCACCCCCACTTTCAAAGTTCCTGTTGTTCCACATCATTGCTAGCATTTGGTGTTGTTAGTGTTTTGGATTTTGGCCATTTTAATAGGTATGCAGTGATTTCTCATTGTTCTTTTAATTTTCAGTTTCCTGGTCACATATGATATGAAGCATTTTTTTCATAAGCTTGTTTTCCATTTGCATATCTTATTTAGTGATGTGTCTATTAAGGTCTTTGGCCAATTTTTTAATCTGGTTGTGTGTTCTCTTATTGTTGAGTTTTTTTTTTTTTTTAAAGATTTTTTATTTTTTCATTTTGACACAGAGAGAGAGATTACAAGTAGGCAGAGAGGCAGGCAGAGAGAGAGGAGAGAGGAGGAAGCAGGCTCCCCACTGAGCAGAGAGTCCGATGTGGGCCTCGATCCCAGGACCCTGGGATCATGACCTGAGCCGAAGGCAGCGGCTTTAACCCACTGAGCCACCCAGGCGCCCTTATTGTTGAGTTTTTAAAGCTTGTGCATATTTTGTATACCAGTCCTTTATCAAGTATGTGTTCTGCAAATATTTTCTCCTAGTCAGTGGCTTGTCTTTTTATTTTCTTAATCATATCTTTTGAAGATCAGATGTTTTTAATTTTAATGAAGTCCAATTTATTAATTTTGGTGTTGTGTCTAAGACTACTATTGCCCAAACTGAGGTTATCTAGATTTTGTCATATATTATTTCCCAGGAGTTTTATGGTTTTCATTTTACATTTAGGTCTATGATTCTTCTTCAGGAAACTTTCATGAAAAGTGTAAGGTCTGTATCTAGATTAAATTTTCTTGGACTTGGATGTACAGTTGTTCCAAAATCATTTGTTTAAAAGACTATCCTTTCTCTATTGATTTGTCTTTGCTCCTTTTATAAAAATCAATTGATTATATTTGATCTATTTCTGGGTTCTCTGTTTTGAACTATTCCTCTCTTCTTCTTCATATATTTATATGTATGGTATACAATATCATATGTATATTATATGTATACATATAATACATGTTTCTAAATATTTACTGCTCTGTTTCATTTTCCTCTGCTGAAATTCTCCATCATCTAACCTATTTTTGTCCATTTTTTCCCTATAATTTCTTTACCAGATTTATAATGCTTATTTCTAATACATTGTTTTTATTTGTTTTTATTTTTATTTACTTTTAAAAAATATTTTATTTATTTATTTGACAGAAATAGAGAGAGAGAGCACAAGTAGGCAAAGAGGCAGGCAGAGAGAGAGGAGGAAGCAGACTCCCTGCTGAGCAGAAAGCCTGATGCGGGCCTCGATTCCAGGATCCTGAGATCATGACCTGAGCCGAAGGCAGAGGCTTAACCCACTGAGCCACCCAGGTGCCCCTCCAATACAGAGTTTTTAAATTGTAATTTCAGAATCTGTGTGGGTCTGCTTTTATTGTATATTTTTACTTTTGCTTCTGTGTCATATTTTTAAACCTCTTATATGTTTCATACATTCTTGTACTCTGGACACTGGGTTTAAGCAAAAACAATAGAGATTGAAGTTAATATTATTTTTCACCAAACAAGACATGAAAATCCTACAGTCAGGAAACTAAGGGAGAGAATGCTCCCTTTGTTATTTTTGGGGGGGGTGTGTTTTTGTTTTTGTTTTTGTTTTCAGATATTAAGCTGGGTTTGAGTTGTGTTTAACTTTAATTTCAATTCATATTTGGCTTTTAAAATCTTCATTGTGGATCTTGTTTTTTTATTTTTATTTTTATTTTAAGACTCTTCCTCTTGAAGTTTTTTGGGATATAAATACTTCATGGCTATGAGAGTTTTCCTTCTTGTATCACACACCCACCTCCCTGCCACCTCTCTTGCAATGCCAGGTAGTAGGCCAGAATAGCAGGCAACCAGGGAGGACTAGATCTATATTTGGGGAGCTTCCAAATTCCTCTTATTGTACATGGCCATTACAGCTCTGAAGCTTTCTTCTTGCCCTAGCAATGTTCTGGGAAACATGACCCATAATCACAGTGCTTTAAGCACTTAAATGTTTATTGAGTCATTTAATATTAATGACATCACTGCGTGATATGTACTGTTTTGTTCCCACTTAGGAAATGAGAAAACTGAGGCAAAGGGATGTTTAAAAAAAGAGCCAACCTTGCCCAAGGTCACACAGCTAGTAAGTAGTTCACATGAAATTCAAGTTCTCCAATCAGTGGAATGAGCTTGCTTTCAGAACTACCCCTAGAAAATTGCTTTCTGTGGCTCGGGCACTACAGTTATCAGTAAAAGATATCTTATACATATCTCAATTCATCTTTACTCCTTGGGATGCTCAGGTATAGTTGTTTCTTCTATAAAAAACTGTTTGAATAAAGAAGTCCATGTCTGGGGGCACCTGGGTAGCTCAGTCAGTTAAGCATCTGCCTTCAGCTCAGGTTATGATCCCAGGGTCCTGGGATTGAGGCCCACATCAGACTCTCTGCTCAGTGGGGAGTTTACTTCTCCTTCTTTCTCTTCCTCTGTGCTCTCCTGCCCTCTCTCTCAAATAAATAAAATCTGAAAGAAAAAAAAAGTTCATGTCTGTTTCATTTCTGTGCCTTTTCAGATGGTACTGTGTATCATACCCTATACCTTTCCACTAGCATCAGTTGATTGGCTTACACTTTCTCCTGATTGTCATCTGCTCTTCATGTATGCCTGCTTCCTGGTTCCACCTTGTTTTGAGTCCTCCTGTGTTAGCCTTGTGCTTGTACTTTGGACAGAGGGAGGATCTGGCCGTTCTTTTTTCCCATGACCATTTCACAGAGCCTTCATTACTTGGCGGTTTCTGATCAATGCAATGTTCTTTTCCTGGCCCTGGGATCCCACATAGGCTTTGTCCCTTCCAGGATTTTTTGTTAGAAGGAATTTAGATGAAAACAGGAATATAGCAATAATAGCTTAGGTATATTCCTTATTGGATCTTTGGCTGTGAATCACATGCTGGTAAATATTATTCTGAGCGGAGAACCAACTATACTGGGTTATTAAATTTTGTATTTTGTGTTTCCATAAAAAACTATTAAACTATAAATGAAGCTAAAGCTAAATTCAAAAACCCAGAGGTTAGATAATATAGGTTAGATAATGTAGATAGTGGTATTTCATGTCTCAGGTTTTAGGCAAGCCTGAGGGTGAAATAATTCAAGTTGAAGTAGTATTCCAAGTGTAACCTCATACCCAGCAAAGAGCCACTGTTCACATAACAAGTGGATATTCCACCCACATTCATTTGTATGAATGTGAAAGACCATCACCAACATATAGAGAACAACCATTCACATTCTGAGCTCTCATTTTTATGACCAAGATTAGTAAGAGAACAGGAAACATCGCATTATCGGTTATTTTTCCAAGAGTACAAGAATGTGTCTCTAATATCTTTTGTTCTTAGGAGCACATTTGCCTTAAGATGAAAAATGACAACTCAACATGAATGTTCTCTCCACAGAGCTGAGTACTAAGTCCACAGAGAAACATACTAATTTTCTAGCCAATGAGTATTTTGCTGTTTTAATAGTCTAAATACTATGAACAACTGCTTTAGTTGTAGAGAAAATACTTTCAGAAATGAAGTAACCATCCCAGATAATGACAACTGCAGCCCACCCTCATTCCTGCATTTAGTGAAGGCCTGTCAGGCTGTCTTTTCTTTTGAAGTTCCACAGAGAGTCACATTAAGGGGGTGAATGCTTCCATTTTAGGTTCCATTTAGGCCACCCTATTAACTTTCTGTTAAAAGCTTTTTCTTTTTTTTCTTTTTTTTTTCTTTTTTCCCCCCATTTGAACATTTTCTTGTAAAATCTCTGGCTGGAAGAAAAATTTCTTTTAGAAAACTTTGACTGAAATATAGAAGCAGTTTTTAAGTTACAAGTCTTTGAAAAGAAGTGTAGGTTCTCTAGTTCTCTAAAAAAAAATTTCAGTTCTGTCTTTTATTTTGTATAGTCTTAACTCAAAAATAGTCTGATATAAAACTCCAAATCTGCATTTATTTTATTGTACCTACTTGAAGATCAGTGGGTAACATTTTTCGTGAAATTTAGCTTATTACTTTTTTTAACTGAAATTCCTGAGCACTACAACCCTGGGGTGATGCTATTCACTGCTTTATCCGATACTTGCAGGAATAAAAATGGCAGAATCGTTATTCTGAACTAATTCCCCAGTTGTCCCCTGTGCAACATTTGTAAAGAAATCACTTGGCATCTCATAGAGGCCTGCTAATGGCTTAAATTATGATTAGCCAGAACAGCCAGTAAAGGGGTAATTCGAGGATGCCTATTAGGACCTTCTGCTCCTAAATACCAAGTGTGCTATTTCTTATTATTATAGCTTAAGCCCTTTTCATGCTAAGGACTTTAGGGAGGTTTTTGCAGTCATTTGTGGATGTTCAGTCCCCTGGGAAGAACTCACTATTAAGAACTAAGATCACATTAATGAGAATCCTATAAGAGTGATAGATTAGTCCTGTTTTGAGAAAGTTGGTATAACTGAGATTACATTCATTTAAGTCTTGATGATGAAAGTTCTTCAGTCAACAGAGCTCTTAAAGAGGAAGTAGAATATCCAAACAAACTGTTCACAGGGAAGCCATACTATCCAGACGACACGGACGGATTGGTCAGAGAATGGTGGAGATGGATTTACAAATGAGGCAAAAGATCTTATAAACCAGCTAAGAAACCTGGGTTCATCCATAGTCCTTAAGCAGTGATGGAAGTGTCTGTGGAGGAAAATGATGACATATTTGAACCTGAAAAGTGCATTCCAACCAGGAAAAATCAGGTGAAGTAGAGCAGAAGGAACAATCATGGGAGAAAGAAAACCCATCAAGAAATTTGTAATCTGAATGAGGGATAATGAAAGGGTTACAGCAATGTCTGAGAGGGAGAGGAATGGAGTTAATATACTTTGGAAATAAAGAATATGATGTGGTTAAAGGTGATTTGAAGATTTTATGGGTAGAAAAGGAAATTGCAGATATAATTCTCGGTATGTTTATTGAGCAGTAATATAAGGTGCTGTAGAATTCTGTACTTACCTTCCATAGCAGATTGATTTGTCATATCAAACTTGATTTGTCCTTCAGGTCTCTAGAGCTTAAATATTTCTTTTTTTAGACATGAATATCTGGACACTTGCTAGAACTTTTTCATGAATGTAAACTTTTGTTCCTGTGACTACTAAATTGTATGTATTGGAAGAGATGATAACATAGGACAGATAAAAGACAGATTTTCAGAACCTGTTTGTTGAATGGATTGACCAGGAAACAATAATAACAATCATCACCGTAATGGCAATGCCTTTATTCTA
This sequence comes from Ailurus styani, assembly GCA_002007465.1. NCBI lineage: Eukaryota > Metazoa > Chordata > Mammalia > Carnivora > Ailuridae > Ailurus > Ailurus styani. The sequence continues at coordinate 61,627 of LNAC01001747.1, forward strand.
TAGCTGATAGAATACATCTCACATGCATTATTACCTCATGTGATTGTATGTGAGCCGGGTAATTTTGGAGTTGGGAAAACTTCAGAATAGTTAAGGAACATTCTCAACATAGGAGTGCTGACAATAATTGCTCCATCTTTGGCCCTCCCTCTTGTTCATGCCTGCCCGATGACCTCTCTGGGGGCCACATGTGCTGAGCCTCATGAAGGTTACTGTATGCTCTGACCAAAATGTGGGAAAGCTTGCTCTGATCTTCTTGAAGGTAGTGCACAGATGGTACCACTTTAGATAAGTACCCTGTGACCTCACCACCATGCCCTTTGCTCCATAAAAGCTGGGGATTAAGGCCAGGACTTGGCAGAGAATGGGGATGCAGAATAGCTGTGTAGCTGCCTGGATCATTCACCAGCCCAATTTCTACTTGTCAGTAAGTTACTCTGAATAAAAATCCGTGTAAATATTATGGGATGACTTCCATCATTTTTTGGTCTCAAAGTGCCTCCTCAGTTTGAACGATACTTATGCTCTTCTAACTTCGAACACCCAAGGTTACAGAGTCTGCAAATCTAAGGAGTGAGATGAGAATCACATTTTCCTGGTTTCCATTATGCCAACTATCTCACCAACTAATGTTGAAACTGATACTGGGGATTCAGTAATCTTCCCAGCATATTTCAGCATCAACTGTATAGTCTAGCATTGTTTGGGGTATTTCTTATTGAACATTTTTTAAAAAGATTTTATTTATTTATTTGAAATAGAGAGAGAGAGATCACAAGTAGGCAGAGAGGCAGGCAGAGAGGGAGGAGGAAGCAGGGTCCCTGCTGAGCAGAGAGCCTAATGTGGGGCTCGATCCCAGGACCCTGAGATCATGACCTGAGCTGAAGGCAGAGGCTTTAACACACTGAGCCACCCAGGCACCCCTTATTGAACATTTTTATACAGCATTTCTTACTAATAGCCCATGTTTCATGCCCCTTCTCTAGAAATGTTACCCCTTATAGTTGTAATAGTAACAGTTAATTTGACTTTGTTTTTATTTTTCATTAATATAACTTAGGTGAATTTAATATTACCAATTAATTTCACAGAGCTATTTCCACTGTCTCCATGGATTCCCAGATAGCAAGTCTATAATCCCCGTAATCATATACTGACATTTCTTTGTCACAATATCAATGAATCTTATGAAAATTATAGTACTATAAAAAATACACCCCTAAAAGCTAAGTTTATTTGCAAACACATTGAGATGAGTAACAATGAGCAGTGACATAACAGTTTCACCTAAAATTATTTTCAACAGTATAATAGTGATGCACGCTATCATGGAACTTCAAAGGGAAGAACAATTAAGGATGAATAGGTTAATTGGAAACGAAAATTTGATTTAAAAAGAGGAGCAAGTTTATCAGGTAGATAAAAAGAGAAGGGCATTGCAGGCAAGGGAAAGATGATGATAAAGGTACATTAGACACGAAAAGGCTTGGCAACTGTGGAAGCCACTTATAGTTGATCATACCTGAAGTAGGTGGTATGGAGAGAGGCAAAGTAAGAATTGAGAATATAGATCTGGCTGTCCAATATAGTAGAGCCAAGTGCCATATGTTTGCTCAAATGAAATAAAATTTAAAATTCCATTTTTCAGTCACACTAGCCAATCCCAAATGCTCAATGGCCATTTGGCTAGTCGCTACCATATTGGATAGCATAGCACTAGAACATTTCCATTACTCCAGAAAGATCTTTGGTATACCTCTGATAATGGACAATGGCCAAGTGACAGCTTTGCAAGCCCATAAATAGTGTGAATGGAGACTGAAAGAATAGCAAATGAGAGATATGAACTTCTGAACTACCTCATCAGTCCTATCTTAAACATAGTATTTTATCTCCCTCTTATTTATCCAGCTTTACTTAAACTACTATGTATATTTTCATAGCATTGTAACTGCACTGGAGTTTTAATTTTAACATAGATATAAACATAGAAATCATAGTCAATATGCACAAAACCCATAGAGAACATAATTTCTTACCAAACTTACTTATTATCATAAACACAAATGTACAAGTTTCCAGAGGACCAAATTAATTGATGAATATCATATAATTAGTAAGTGGGACCGTCAAATGAAGACGTTTTTTTCTCCCTCACATGAGGACCTGGATGCACAAGATCATAAAGTACCCTTGGACCTGGATTTTGAAATCTGAAAGTTATGACAAACTTCAATTGCCTCTGTCCTCACTTTCAGAGTGTTATGGCATTCAACAGTAATAATGTGGTAGAACCTCAACATCTATTCTCCTCAAATAACTAGACTATGTGAATCCTGAAAACCCGATAACTGCTTCGGGAATTAGGAACATAAGGCACAGTCCCATGAATCGGGATGTTTGCTGTGGGCTCTGCAAAAGTTTTCTTTTCTCTCCTAGAAATGAACCACAAGACAAAAGTGACTAATTTTTTCTACTAGGCATGCCTGGATGCACCTCCCAGAATATCCAAGGATGCAGCCGACACAGGAGAATGGCAAAAGAGCAGGGCTGGAGGCCTTCCCTTCCTTCCACTTCTGGAGCCACCTGCCTCATTCGGTGAGAGAATAAAGACTCTATTTTTGTTTATAATCAACAATTATAATTAACCTAATTTTGTGTACTTAGGAAGAGACACAGTACTATAGATGGTTTTCCCCTGGGGACACATATATCTTTAACTACACATAACGTATAACCCAAAGGGAAAGAAGACATTCCAGTTAAGAAAATTGGTATGCGCAAAGGCATAGAAGTCAGGAAGCTTAGTATATTCAAAGAATGCTCACGGTTCATTAGTTTTCTGGGATGAATAATTATGGCAGAGTCATAGTAGGTGAAGACAGGCGGACAAAGGGCAAAGTAGAAATAGATTCTGAAACTCTTGCTTGGCATACCAAGGACTGTAGTTTTGGGTTTTGTGTTTTTATGAGGTTTCATTTATTTGGGGCACCTGGGTGGTACCTGGGTGACTCAGTTGGTCTGCCTTCAGCTCAAGTCATGATCTCAGAGTCCTGGGATCAAGCCCTGGCTTTTGGCTCCCTGCTCAATGCGGAGCCTACTTCTCCCTTTCCCTCTGCCCCTCCCTCCGGCTCGTGCTCTCTCTCTTGTGTGAGTGCTCTGCTCTCTCTCTCTCTCTCTCCTAAATAAATAAAAAATTCTTTAAAAAAATGATTGAGCAGGGAGTCAGAAGCCAGGGTTTAACCCCAGGACCCTGGGATCATGACCTGAGCCAAACGCAGACGCTTAACCAACTGAGCCACCCAGGCACCCCAGGACTATAGAGTTTATCCCAGAAGTAAAAGCATGAACTCTATCAGCCATCCCCAAAGATGGTTGTATATCTCCCATTTGAGTAATACCCACGGATGCCTTGCTAGAGTAAGTTTTCAGGCTGAATTCCTTATTCAATATACACTCTTAGTCACAACGTATTGTAATTTTCTGTGTATATTTTTTAAATGTTTATATATTNTTGTATATCTCCCATTTGAGTAATACCCACGGATGCCTTACTAGAGTAAGTTTTCAGGCTGAATTCCTTATTCAATAATACACTCTTAGTCACAACGTATTGTAATTTTCTGTGTATATTTTTTAAATGTTTATATATTGGGATATTCTGCTATAATATTAAGAAATAGGGGTGGTGACTTATAAAATAAGTGGGAGAGGGACTGTTAAATCCCAAACCACTTCTGCAAAGGTCAGTTTGCCAAAAACATATCTTTGCAATTCCCAAAAAGGGTTAGACATTCCAAAGCTCCTACATTCTCACAAGAGAAACTGTAATGGCAAAATAAAAGGCTAGCTGGACTTATTATCTTAGATAGAAAAGATCCCAGGATTAACTCAGTCCTCTTTTAGTTCGAGATTTCCAACTTTAGAAAGGACACTGACAAAATCTTGCCATTTGCAATGACGTGGATGGAACTAGTCAATCAGAGAAAGACAATTATCATATGATCTCTCTGATATGAGGAACTTGGGGGTCAGGGTGGGGTACGTGGGGAGTAGGGAGGGAAAAATAATGAAACAAGATGGGATGGGGAAGGAGACAAACCATAAGCGACTCCTAATCTCATAAAACAAACTGAGGGTTACTGGGGGGTGGGAGGGTAGGGATAGGGTGGATGGGCTATGGACATTGGGGAGGGTTTGTGCTACGGTGAATGCTGTAAAAGGTGTAAACTTGATGATTCACAGACCTGTACCCCTGGGGCAAAGAATGAAAAAATTAAAAAAAAAAAAGAACGACACTGACAAAACCACAGGCAAAAAGCACACACAGCATCACTAAAGTGTGGGTGTTAAGATGAGAGTAAAAAGGCCTAATTCATTTGAAAAATTATTCCTTCTTGAATGAGGGTACAATTCTAGATTTTAGATACATTTTCACTGTGTAAGAAAAATGCTGGCCTCAGTCTATGCTTTAAGCAGGAAGTGTTCCTACCTCTTGTATTTATGCTATTACTTAGTCATCAGTAATATGGGTATGGATTTTAAAAAACACTTTCAGTCTTGCTGTGCTAATAATTTTGTTGTTTGTGAATTTTTCAGACAGTACATTTGAAGCTTAAGAAATATGGTCTTTGGCTATGAAGCCAAGGATTTTCTTGGAAAAGCTTAGGCTCATTATCACCTAAATACTACCTGTTCAGTAGCTCCTATATGTTCGGCATTATATAAGATGCTATGGGGAGAGGGGGACACCTGAATAGAATTAAAGTCTACTGAGTGGGGTAGTGGCCCCACCCCCAAATTCATGTCCACTAGGAGCCCCAGATTGTGACATTATTTGGAAATAAGGCTTTTGCAGATACAATAATTTAAGTTAAAATGTGGTCATACCATGGTCCTAAATACCCAATGACTGGCATCTTTATAAGAGAAAGGAGGAGATTTGGAAACAGAAATCCAAAGGATATACACAAGGGAGAAGGCCATGTGAAGACAGAGATAGAGACTGTAGTGATGCAGCTACAAACGATGTCAAGAATGTCAAAAATTGCTGGCGATCACCAGAAGCTAGAGTGGAGGCATTGAACAGATTGTCCCTCAGAACCCCCAGATGGAACCAACACTGCTGACACCTTGATTTTGGATTTCTAGCCCCTGAACCATCATAGGATAAACTTCCATTGTTTTAAGCCACTCAGTTTATAATCCTTTGTTATGTTAGCTCTAGGAAACTGGCACAGAAAGTAAACCAGAATCTGCATGATTCGTGTTATAGGCCCTCATATTTATGTTAGACATCCCCTTGTTCACTGACTCTCAGAGGGAGTTCTCTTGCTTCAAGATGAAAGAACCGAGACTCAAAGAGGTTGATGACATCACTCTGTTAGCAAAAGATGGTCAGAGCTTCTGTTTTTTCTGTTAAGCTCATCCCTGTAAGTGCCCTGCTCATAAATTCATTCATCTTACAAATGCTGATGCTCTAGGGTTGTTCAGAGAGCAGCTCTAGGAGGGCTGGGGTATGAAAGGACCTCTTCTATGAGGGAATGGAGCTAAGTGGGGGGCTTTGAATTTGGATAGATGGAGAGGTCCAAGAACGTTATTCAAGGGGAGAGCTTTGGGAATTCGGAGTCAGTTCTATGGTCTAAGCAGTGAAATGCTGATACATCTGCTGAATTGTGCCTGTTTTGTGTAGGACTCCTGCATCTATGGTATTTCAGTACTATATTCCCTGCCAGTATCATGCACATAATACATTTCTAATCCTTTTGGTCACTCTATGGCACAGGTATCTCCTCCCTCATAGTATAAAAAAGGCAACGAGTCTCTGAAGGTTTAAAGGATTTTTCTTCAAAGTCACACAACCAGAAATGGAAGACAGGGAATTAAATCCTAGATGTTTCTGACTCCAAAGTCCATACATTGCAACTATGCAATAGTAGAATGATTCTTCCTCCTCCTGTATTCATTCCTTCTCTTCCTCTCTCCCTTTGAATTCAGTTGGTATTTTTATAGAATAGAAACAGTACTTGTTAGAACAAGAAATTGTATAAGATGCAAATCTCAGTGAAAGTACAGCATATTCTTGTCTTTCTGAACGTAAGAAAGTTGTAAAACCCAAATATCTGCTTGTATTTGGTAGGAGGAACAAGGCATATTAATTACGACCACGGGACTGCTATGTTTTTCAGAGGGGTCTTGCTCTTCAGCTTTAAGCCACACAAAAGTCAATGGTAATTGCTCATTCATCTCTGTCCCACTAAGCTGACAGTTCCTGGTGACACAGGCTCTGTCATCACGATTGCTATACTCTTGGCTTCTGGCTGTATGCCTGGCACATAGCATGTGGTCAGTAAGTGTTTTCTTGAATGAATGAATATATGAATGAATGATTATGTAGCATGACAGATTATCTGTGTTCCTTTAGTCCTTACTGATTATTATCCCTCAAGCAGTTTATAATACACATGAAACATTGAAGCTAAGACTCATATTTAAAATGGAGCTCTTCAAAAAAACATAAAATAAATAAAATAAAATGGTATTATTCATGCAAACAAGTTTTACTAAAATTACGAAATTTTATTTAGTATTTATGGGTTTAGTAAAAATCAAATTTTCTTAAAAAAATAAACCGTTCAACCTCTTTTTGCCTTGACATGATTCTCCTAAATACCAGGTTTCTCTTGCTTTCCTTTCCCTTCTCTGCCAGCATACTAGTAGTCTAGACAGAACTCACAGTTAATAGGGAACACCTTGGTATACATGAAGAAAAGAAAAAAAAAAAAAGGAAAACCTAGTTAAGAAGCCATACAACTTTTCTGCTAAATCCTTAATTCTCATTTTAATGATTAATTTATACAATCCAGAATGTAAACACATTTAGAAAGTTTTCTGATAATTTAAACCAGAGCTCATCAGGGTAATTGTATTCCTATCATGTGTTTAGGAATCAGTCTTCCCAAACAGTATTGTATTAAGATAATGAGCCAATATGCATATGCAAATTGCTCAAATCAAAAATTACGTTCCTGGACAAGTTAAACGGAAGATATTAGATATAATGATGATTTGACATATGGAATATCTTCATTTATTCAGAAAAATCATGCAAAAAAAATATCACCATCACAACCTAGGCTGTTTATCATCCACTGAGAAAGCACCAGAGAAGATGAACTACAATGCCAGTGGCTTTATTTTACATTATGAGAAATATAAAGCAGCATTCTTTTTGCAGTTTGCTGTGGAAAAGTCCCAAATCCCATCTTCTGCAGCAGATCAAAATGCCAGGCTTACTAAAAGTCACTGGTGCCCTGGACAAGAATCAGACAGATCCATAGGTCAGTTTCCCTTTCTCTCCTACCCCTTTCCTGCAATGTCCTGTGTTATTTCTCTAGATCTGTTGTTGTAAAGTTGAATCTTTGAAAACGTTTCTTTGTATCGGTCTGCTTATTTACTTCAACAGCCCCCTGGTCCCCTTAGGTTCCCTTGGTCTTCTGGGGAGATGGTTAATATGGAATAGCATCCCCTGGGCCATCACACGTTGTTTCTGGGAGGGGACTGAGTCCCAGTTGCCTCTCTATCTCCCCTACTGCTTTGCACAGGCTAAGGAAGAAGCCAGTTTCCTTTGGAGAGCTATTTTCTTGCATACAGGGGAGCTGTGTCAGGAAAATGGCCTCCCAGTAACTGAAAAGAAAAGGGAGCTTTTTTTTTTTTTCTCTCTCCACCAAGCCTATTTTGTTCCAGACATTTTTCAAGGACATCAGCAAAACTCTGGGAAGTAAGTATTATTATCTCTGGTTTTCAGATGAGCCAGTAATTTGCTCAAGGTCACATAGAAAAGTGGTAGGTGTAGAATTTAAACTTGAATTTATCTGTCCTCAAAACTCTTTCCACCATACCTACTGACCCAGGACTATACTTCCAGTTAGGGCAAAGCAAGCAGTACCACATCAAGTATCTTTGCACAAGCCGACTTGGAATCAGAGAACCACAGTACTGGTGGGGACCTTAATAATCACTTAGTCCAGTCCTCCCACTTATTGATGAACACCCTGGCTCCAAGAGGTTCAGTGTTTGAAGCAAGGTCAGAGGTTACAAATATAACTCTAATCTTCTAACTCCAAGTTTGATATTTGTTGCTATTTGTACATGTGCCCCACCCCCACGGCACCCCCAAATTCACATGTTGAAAACTAATCCCCCATGTGATGGTATTAAGATGTGAGGCTTTTGGGACACCTGGGTGGCTCACTTGGTGAAGCAGCTGCCTTTGGCTCCAGTCATGATCCCAAGATTCCGGGATCAAGTCCCACATGGGGCTCCTTGCTCGGCAGGGAGCCTGCCTCTCCCTCTGCCTCTGCCTGCTGCTCCCCCTGCTTGTGCTCCCTCTCTCTCTAGGACAGGAAAAAAAAAAAAACAAAGATGTGGGTCTTCTGCGAGGTGATTATTAAATCATGAGAACAGAGTCCTCATGAATGGGATTAGCACCCTGTAAAAGAGACCCCAGAGAGCTCCCTTTACCTTTCTGCCATGTGAGGGCACAGGGAGAAGACCGCTGGCCATTTGTGAACAAGAAAACAGACCTTCACTAGACAACAAATCTGTTGGTGCCTTGATTTTGCACTCCCCAGGCTCCAGAACTGTGAGAAATAAATTTCTGTCATTTATAAATTACCCAGTTTACTGCACTTTGTTATAGCTGATTTACTGGATTGGGACACTCCTCCATAATGATATTCCACCTCTCACTTAACAATTTGGTTTACTTTGATATAGTTTACTTTTTTATTTTCTTTTTGTATTATCTTTTTTTATCCTCTATTTCAATTGATTATCTTTATGATGAAATAAACAAAGATTTTCATTCACCAACCTGTTTCTCCTATTATGACGAAGTCTGAAGAATTCCTTAGAAAAAGTGCACTTGAGATAACCCTGAATTCAAATGAATGAGAAAAAATTGCAGAACTATTTGAAGGTTAATTCACAAATTGTGAAGTTTTCTTTCTACTTTCAACTTCTTTTGAACTGAACTGATTTTAAAATGTTGGTAATGTTCTTACCACTTGCCAGTCAGCAGGTTTGCAACTTGCCAGTTTGCTTCTGTTCAAGTCTTAAAAATAAACAAACAAAAAGCAAGCAAAAAAAAAAGTCAATAAAATAAAATTGCATTGCTGCTTGACAGACAGACGGCTTCAATGTTATCTTTGAGTCGACACTGTCTGAAGATGCATAACACTTTCCTTTGTTAGTCAATTTTCTGCCATCTTGGGAACAGTTAGCAATCCACCCACCCATCATTATGCTTGGGCTACATAAAAACAGGAATGTTTGTAAGGTCTTTTACTTTGCTCCCAAATGATGAGAGGAACCAAATAAATGCTTGTTGTTTCTCTTAGTGGAATGAGTGAGTGATCTTAAAAAAGGAATAAACTAAAGGATGTATTCAAATACATCTCACAGGGAATTGTCAAGATCTCATTCTCCTTTTTGACACTAGTCTTTTGAAAAGGGTTTCTGTTTTGACATTTTACCTCAGTGTACTTATCGCTCACCCTGAACACTCTTACTGACCCTGGGATTGCATTTGGAGAAATTACAAACATGGGGTGCCTGGGTGGCTCAGTGGGTTAAAGCCTCTGCCTTCCGCTCAGGTCATGATCTCAGGGTCCTGGGATTGAGGCCGGCATCGGGCTCTCCGCTCAGTGGAAAGCCTGCTTTCCCCTCTCTCTCTCTGCCTGCCTCTCTGCCTACTTGTGATCTCTATCTCTGTGTCAAATAAATAAATAAAATCTTTAAAAAAAAAAAAAAGAAGAAATTACAAACAGGCAGAACCCATTCCAGAGATAGAAGTGTTATGAACACCTTGCACAAAAGTTAGTTCCAGATTGGAAAATAAAGTCCAAATCTGTAGTTCTCAATTTTGGTTACCCTACCATGTGATTCGGTGTCTCCTTTTCAATGGATAGGGAGAGGTGCTGTGGCTGTCTATGGTGGTGCCTACAGAACACCACTGTGTTCACTAATACAAGTGGAAATGGAAAGAGATGAGTAGAAGCTGAGGAGAAGGGAGACAGTAGTTATGGAAAGTATGAGGTCATATCAAGAAGAAATCTGTCAGATTAATCATTAAGTAAGAACCACAGACGTTCATTAAGCATTGGCTTAGGTCAATTTCCCTCAAAGCAAAGCCTGAGATGAGGAATTTTGTACAAGTGATGTACTTGGGGAGAACTGGGTAAGAAAAGCAGGATAGGACAGGGGTAGAAGCTAAGAAGTGATGTATTCTTCTCTGGGGATTGGCTTTAGCCTGATCTTATAAGGAGCTCTGGACTTGCAGTGTCCAGTAGAGCCACATGTAGCAAGTAGGTGCTTGAAATGTGATTAACCTGAGCTGAGATGTGCTTAAATGTAAAATACATACCAGATTATGGACACGGTACAAAAGAAAGGTAAAATATGTCATGGATAGTTTCTTATTGATTACATGGAGAAATGGTACAATTATGGATTAACTAAAATATATTATTACAAATTGTATCCATTGCTTTTACTTTTTAAATGTGACCACCGGGTGCCTGGGTGGCTCAGTGGGTTAAAGCCTCTGCTTTCGGCTCAGGTCATGATCTCAGCGTCCTGGGATGGAGGCCCGCATCAGGCTCTCTGCTCACCAGGGAGCCTGCTTCCTCCTCTCCCTATCTCTCTGCCTGCCTCTCTGCCTACTTGTAATCTCTCTCTCTGTATCAAATAAATAAATAAAAAATCTTAAAAAAAAAAAGTATGTTTAAAAAAAATAAAAATAAATAAATGTGACTACCAAAAAATTTGTCATTACATATATGGTTTGCGTTTATTTCTACTGCAGAACAGTGCTGTAGAATGATAAGCTGGATTTATTATAGTCAGGGAAGTCTGATACACAGTCAGGCGGTATCTTCCTCCCTCCTTTCCTTCTTTCTTCCTCTCTTTTTTCCTTTTCTCCCCCACCCCCAAAATTCCCTAACCATTAATGTTATTGACCACCTAGCAAGGCAAGGCTGTTTTCCAGCTTTCTTATTCAAGTGACACACAGGCCTGTGATCTCATCATTCAGACACCCAGGCAAACATATCCATAAATGCACTACGCTAAGCACGACTACAAAATGCTCCTGACAGCTTGGTCGTGGGAAGAGATATTGGCAGCAGCTCTTCAAAATAAGCAGCTTATCCAAAGTCCAAAAACACATTATCAACTGGCTTCCAGATGCTACAATTTTTTCATCTGCAGGCCCATTTTGTTGATGGCAGGTGAGTGATTGTGGCAGGCTATTGAAACAAAAAGGACCTCACCACATTCCATTTCTGAAGCTTTGCAATTTGCAGGCACCCAGAGGACACTTAAATATTCAGTAACAGCAGCCAAAAGTCAAATGATACACTGTAAAATTCATATTTATGTTATATCACATTACATAGCAATTTATACCACCATTTCTACCCCAGACTCATTTTTCAGTGACGTGTGAAATCCTTTGGTGCATGCTCATTTTCTAGGAGTACTTGATAAAATGTACTAAATTCTTGCTGGAAACTTTTTATGATATAAGCTCATCTTCTTCATAACCACTGTGTCACCACTGATAATGTTTTGCAAATTTTGCCCCAGTGCCTGGATCTGTATTATGCACCATAGATGATTTATAATGTTGGATATTAGGGATAATAAGAAAAACATTCATGTGGCAAACAAAGTCAATAGTTTAGCCATTGTCTTATCTACTTTGGCAAATTTCAGCTCAAAAGAATTTGAGGACAGGCAGCAGTTCTAGAATATAACCCAACAGCACAGAATGCTGTTAGCTGGGGGAAATCTTACACTCTCTTTTCTTGAGCTCTTAATTTCCTTGCATTTTACAAACAAAGGAAGCTCAGGAAACCTCAGGAAGCCAGTCCTGAAGGGTGACATAAGGTGTAGGTAGCCAACCAAAACTCCATTGTTAGTGATAGTAAATACAACAATGGATACAGTGGTGGAAAGGGGAGGGACAGGAAACAGTGCAATGAATTTCTAGACATATTAAGTATCTGAAAATTAATGAATATTTATTAGGCCTACTAATATTTGATCTAGAAAGTATTAATAGTGCCTTGATTTTAACATTTGGAACTAACACTAATTTATCTAATCTCTGTTTTAGTTAGATTATAATTAATTTTTTTCAACAAAGGATGGAAGCCACATCCCAGCCAAATAACAAAATGTTATGCAAAACAGTTCAGTTATTTGATGCAATTAAACTAATATCTCAAGAGCAATCTGAAACAAGAATATCTTTGTAAAAAGAGACTTCAACAAAAATTTAAAATATAAAGCTTATCTTTGCTGTGGTTTGGAGGGAAAAAATGCAAAATGGACGAAAGAAATTAATCTTTAGTGTTTAATGTTCATCATTTCCAAAAATTCAACTCTCTGATGGCTTTCTTAATAATCTAGATGAAACTCCCTTGTTCTACAAAAATGACAATTTTTAAGAGAAGTTTTCTTGTTGGAGCTGTTTTTTTCACTGCTGCCTACATAAGAGTAAGTGTGAAAAGTGGGGGGCGCAGGGAGCATATCACTTGTGCATATTTGTCAAGCATATCACTCTCTGGTTTGCTCTTTGGGTCTTTCTGAGTACTATTTTGCTAATAATTTCTTGCACCAGAACCTTCCACTGGACTCTGATTTAAGAAAACAATAAGCTTTCACATGTCACATATCAGATCTTTTCCTCAAGTAATCTCAAAGGACCTTACAAACAACCACATCACCTTTTACAGAAACCCCTAGATAAAAAGTAGCTCACAGTTGGAAATGACATATCTAAATATCAAACGTAAGGGACAGAAAAGCCAGTGACTTAACCTAAGTAACAGATAAGCTCAAGTACAAAATTCTGATTTTCATACTCCTGTATGAAATACGGATGATATACTGTGATATATTTCACTGTGACCACACTGTTCCCCATGAAGTTTACTAAATTAATGATCAGAGCTCAATAACTTAAGTTCAGGGAGACAATGATACAAACATTAGAACAGGACTAGCTTTTGTTCAATCTGCGGAAAAAACCAAGGCTACTAAGGTCTTTCTAGTTGGTATAACAAAAAAATCTTCTCAAATGTGAAAAATACTAAGTTCTTCCAGTCAGTTCAGTTCAATTAAGTATGTACTGACCCCCTACCATGTCACCAGTGCTAGTTTTTCAGGATACTGAGCTCATAGTCGAAGATAAAAGCCCAACTTGTATTTGTTTCAGCTCCTCTACCTTAGAATGTAGTAAATTTCCATTATTTGGGTTAACAAGTGTTTTGAAAGATTACCTAAACCCTCCAGTGGGGAAGCCTGATGGGCCAGCAGAGTAATGGTTAATTTCTTTCAGGGCACGTACAGGGCTTCTGTTATTATGGGATAAAAAGTTATGAGTCAGTGGGTAAATATCTTAGGATACTTACAAATGCATACACACAATAGTGCACAGTTGTTTGCAGAAGTCTCATGGGAATGTTTACACAGCACATCAGAAACACTGATGATTGGAAATGTTCCTTTAACAAAGAATATTACAGCTATATGGGAAGGATTTCCAGATGCTTTTACTCTCATATCTGAAACTAGGACTCCGTAAGTACAAGGGCAGGGGCATTTCTCATGCATATCACTTTAAGAGCATCTAAAATGACCAGTAAAACAAAATGAAACAAAAAACAAACACACAAAAATAACCAGAAGATGACCAAGAATTGTATACAAATTTCACTTAATGTTTTACCCTCCTACGCATGTCCTCTGTGAATCCATGGCCACTCTTCTTGCTCAGCATCTCATCATCTCAGATCTATATTCAGTCTAATGCTTGAGTCTTCTCACTAAGAGGGAGACCTAATCATGGATCTGCCCTTGGAAAGCTAACATAAGGACCCATTGCCTATAGGGGACACACGAAAGCCAGTGTTCTGACAATCTATTCCCAACTGCCAACTGTATTAATCTGTACTATATTTTTACATTTCCATGAAAACACAGTATTTTGCAGAAAGCTGTTTATTTCAGGAGGGCTAGTTTTACTTTATCTATCCGAGGAATGTATATGAATGCATTTCCTGGTTAGCTACCTCTCCAACTCTACACTATAAACATAAATCCTTGCTTCTTTTCTACCTACATATTCTGTATTCACGTTATTAATTTCAACTATTTAAAGTTACTTTAACTTAATTATTTACAAACTAGTAGCCACTGTTAGCATATTAACTACCACACAGCTAGTTCTTGGACTCAACGTATTTTAGATGCTCTTAAATATGTGTTTTTTTGCCTCCCTCTCTGTTTTCATCTTGTTTTATTTTTCCTTCCCTTCCCCTTTGTTCATCTGTTTTGTTTCTTAAATTCTACATATAAGTGAAATCATATGATATTTGTCTTTCTCTGACTGACTTAGTTCACTTAGCATAATACTTTCTAGTTGCATCCATAGGAAACAAGTTGAAGGTTACTGGAGGGGAGGTTGGTGGGGGGATGGGGTAACTGGATGATGGGAATTAAGGAGGGCACTTCATGTAATATGCAACTGATGAATCACTAAATGCTACCTCTGAAACTAATAATACAGTATATATTAATTAAATTGAATTTAAATAAAAAAATGTTTTAAAAAGTGTTGATTTGAACCCATTGTATCCATTGTATTTAGTATCGTTATCTTTCCCCTCCTGTAAGTCATAAATCAAAGAATACTCTCCTTTAAGCAGATATTTAACAGGGGAAATATACACCATTGTTTCAGAAACTGATTATGCAGATTGACTTTCATACTAAGAAATTAGAAAATTAACTCAGCACCACTGTTGTGGGACTTAAATTACAGAACTAGCTATATTTTGAAAACTTGGAAAATCTGCCAAAAGAGAAAATTATGAGATTGATTCTGTAAATGATGCTGTTCAAAGTTAAACTACTTCTCTAATGGATTTGTTAGAGAGGATTATTTTTTTCCCCGGCCATATCTTTTATTATCTACTTTTGATCAGTAAGTATCTTCTGTTTCATCCTGGAGTGAATAATTCCACCTGCAGAAAATGTAAGCCTATAATCATATGTGAAAGACAAATGCAGTCCTCGATTAAGTAAATGAATCATAAACAGAGTCCCAACACTTTAAATAATATAACTTCACCCCACACCTCTTATTTTCTTGAGTATTACCACTAAAATAACAAACACAATGAGCAGTGGAAGGGGGGAATAAATCCTTTTTTTTTTTTTTTAAGATAGATAGTCCTGAAGTGAGGCATTTCTCTCAAGTAGAACACATTCATTCCTTAATTTGGCATTGAAGTGACGTTACATACAGAAAAGTAGATACAGCGTAAGTGTAAAGCTTAATACGTTTTTACAAATGTAACTTACAATGTACCAACACACAGAAGCCTCTCTCTGCCTCCTTCTAATCATGATCTTTCTTCCACCCCAGGGGAGCCATTATCCAGACTTTTAACATCATGGATTACTTTGCCTCTTTTTGTACTTTATGCAAATTGCATCTTAAATAGGTGCTTTTTTTCTTTCTGGCTTGTTTCCCTCAATACTATATTTGTGCGTGGCTATATTTTGTTCATTCTCATTGCTATATAGTATTGCATTGTGTGAATATACCATCATTTATTTATCCATTCAACTGTTGATAAGCCTTTGGGTAGTTTCCAGGTTGGCTTTATGAATACTGCTGCTATGAATATTCATAGGCATGTCTTTTGGCGAACATATGCATGCATTTTTCCAAATGCTAAACCGACCTTATATTCCTGGAATAAACCACACATTTCGTGATATATTATCCTATTTATATGTTGCTGGGTCTGATTTTCCAGGATTGGATTTAAGATCACTGCATTTATGTGGCTGAAACAAATTAGTTGGTAATTTTCCTTTTCCTTTAATATCCTTGTGAAGTTTTGGTGTTGGGTTTCCCTGGGTCTTACAAAGGAGCTGGAAAATTGTGCCCTCTTTTTCCTACTTGATAGATGAATTCGTTCAATATTGGTGTTATGTCTTCCTTGAATATTTGAAAGAACTCACTCTGAGGCCATGTGTGTCTGGGGTTTTCTTTCTGGGATTGTTTTTAATAGCCGATTCAAGTTCTTGATTCAGATTCAGATGTGAGATTAGGACTTTCAGTTTTTTCTTCTGTTAACTTTTGTGTCTGGATTGATGTCATTCATCAGTTGTGGAAAATTTTTGGTGATTATCTCTTTAACTATTTCTACCGCCATGTTCTTTCTCTTTTCTCTCTCTGAGACTCTGTTTATGCAACCATTAGACTAATTGAATGTGTGACATTCTTTTTTTTTTTTTTAAAGATTTTATTTATTTATTTCACAGCGGGAGAGAGATCACAAGGAGGCAGAGAGAGAGGAGGAAGCAGGCTCCCTGCTGAGCAGAAAGCCTGATGCGGGCCTCAATCCCAGGACCCTGAGATCATGACCTGAGCCGAAAGCAGAGGCTTTAACCCACTGAGCCACCCAGGCGCCCTGAATGTGTGACATTCTTTCACCCTTTTTCCCCTTCCTCTTTCTGTGCATCAGTTTTGTATTTTTCATTTACTTGTTTTTCTAGTCACTAATCATGAATCATGCTATGTCCAATCTATTGTTAAATTCACTCCTGAAACTCTTAATTTCAGTATTTAATTTTTAGTTCAAAAATATCCATTTATTTATTTACTTTTAAAGATTTTATTTATTTCAGAGAGAGAGAGAGAGAGAGAGAGCATGAGTGGGGGAGAGGAATAGAGAAAGAAGCAGGCTCCCAGCTGAGCAGGAAGTTGGACCCCGGGGCTCCATCCCAGGCCCCGGGGACCATGACCCAAGCAGAAGGCAGATGTTTAACCGAAGGAGCCACCCAGGCACCCCAATATCCATTTATTTTTAATAGGTTACAGTTTTGGGTTACAATTATCCATCCTCTTATCTCTTTTTCCCATTTTTGGTTCTATCTCATGAGCATATTTTTCATAACTATTTTCATATATTTCATAATCTTCTGCTAATTCCGGTATCCCTGGATCTTCTTCTATTGTCTATTTTTTTAAATTGTTGGTTACCAGTCACTGAGTCTTGATATTTTTTCAAGTTTAGTGTTTTGACTGTGTAAAAAAGAGCCAGAGACTCCAGACTATATAATACTCAGGTAGGTATTTAACAGTATTTAACACTGTGCTCTGTTAGGCAGAGAGAATGTGGGGGCTGATGACCTCAATCCAAATCAGTTTACAGTTTTGGTAGAGAGATCCTTGGTTGCCCCTATTTCTAAGGCATAAGGTCTTCTGTTTCTGCCAAGCTTGTATTTCACCTCCTAGCCTGCACACTGCCTACTCCCTGGTGTTCTCATAAAGACCAGGTCACTCTTTTGCCATTTGGAGTGTTTAGGCTTATTTCTTTGGTCTTTTGTAGAGCTTCAGGGATCGGATTTTAGAAGCAAGTGTACCACAGTATAAGAGGTCTCCCCTTTTGTGCCCTTTCTTACTCTAGCTCTGCATAACGGGTGAAAGATCTGCTTTCTTCTCTTCCCTAGGAAGGTCCCTCTGCCTGAAATGTGCCACACATCTCAATTCCTAACCCACACCTAATAAATGCCACCAGAACAAAAATGACTGGGGTCTTCCATTCACCTCTGCTGGGTCTCTTCTCTCTGGACTTCTATTCCACTAGCCTTCATTTTCTTACAACCTTTGATGCTTTAAAATATAAGCATTGTAATGTATCTAGGTTTTATAATTCATCAGCTGAATGAAACTTCTGAAATCTACCAACTTACCTGGAAGTAAAGTGCTCCAATACTGAAAACTATTTTTTTTTCTTTTAATAGAACATGACTTGAACTGTTAAGAGTCTAAAAAAGAATATATTTTTATTTCCTCTCAACAACTTAATAAGAATTTAAAACAAAATAATTAACTTTTATTAAATAATTAAGTCTTATCATTTCATTGGGAGATAATTTCATCATAATTATTTTTTTGAGTACCTACTATCTATGCCATCTTTATTAATGTATAAGTTACAAAGTTGTCTGATAGACATCATTACTAAACATTCCTAAGGAGAAGATAACTCAACATGCTGACTTAACCCATTCAGTTGTTTTAACACAAGTATTATTTTTGATTTTCCTTTAAATAGGAATAGGCAATCATGTGGGTAAATGGTACTGTCTATATTCAGACAAAGATAATGTACACTCTGAAATTTGTATATAAGAGATGATAAAAGGTATGACTGTATATCCTAGCATATAAAAGTCTGGGATTCTAAAGCTCCTGGCAAAGATAAAGGAAGAAAAGGATTTTCTTTTTTTCTTTTTAAACATTAGAACATTGTGGTATGCTGATTCCATATGGAGTTTCTGTTTTGAGACATAAAAAACATGATTTCCCACTATATTTGGTTTAAGATCTTTCTCTCCAAAATATGTTTTGAATAATGACATTAATCAGAGAAAAGAAAGTCTTCAAGGACTGGTGTAATTGAATAAAACAGAAACATAAGACAAAATGAAAAAATGCTATCTATTTGTATGAATGACTAGAGAAAAACATTAAAAGATAAAAGTCCTTGTGATTTCGAGTTCTCTTATTTGCCCTTATTTTCTAATCCTTCTTCATCCTCATTTCCCTTTATCTGTGTTCTGCAAATACTATCTCCCACACTGTCATTTCCTCCATCTTGCCTTACTTTTACTTCTCTCTTCCACCACAATTAGGAATGTCAGTCATCAAGCATTATTAGTTGGTCAACATTTGCTTCCATATATCCCCCCTTTTTAAAAGGGCTCTATTCAGTGACTTGACTTCTGGTTTGAATAAATATTGTCGATGTCTTCTCTGAGTTCTTGTATTCAGTTGACGTAGAAATAGATCAACCTTCTCATTTTCAAGTTAGTGTTTCCATCAAAATAAGATACATCATGGACTTTATCTTAATGTCTACATTGCTGGGATATTTTTGTGGTCAAATAATGCTACATGCCTGTATTCATTTCCTGTCTGCAGTTTGCGTGGTTATGAGAGGATAACAAATGATAGAAATTGAACTGTGGGACTTTGGCAATGAATTCTGACCTCATCAAGACCCTTTATATTGGATACTGAAGTTAAGAACCTTTGAAACCAAATGAGTCACCTTCAGAAATAAATTCCTGCCTCCTTCTTGAAGAGAACAAAAACATAGAGGAATTATATTGCTTTGCTTAGTTGATTTTGTGAGACTAACAGAATTCATAAAGCTCAGTACAGAAGACAACTATAAGTCAGGCTCATTTATGAACACTGATATAAAAATAAAATATGAGAACCATAAAATAAAAATAAAAATAAAATATGAAAATTCCACCAATTGAGGTGTTATTAACTAATACAAAGTATTTTCACAAAAATTATAATGGTTAAAATTTATTGACTGCTTAATATGTACCACGTACAGTGATACCCAATTTACGTGTATTAACACATTGTGTCTGCTCAACAGTCAAAATACCATATTATGCTATTACCATTTCTAGCTGAGAAAATTAAGGCACAGAGAGATTGCTTGACCAGGTCACATTCTCTTATTCTTAACTTACAAAGACAGAAATTACCTTAAAGCCAAATATATAGGCATACAAGCAGAAAGAAAAATTTAAAACATATTTTAAAAATCATGGATTAAATATGTACAATATATAAAAAATATACAATAAAAAGGAATAAAAGGACCCAGAGATAATTAATGAACAATTAATTCATATAAAGAGAAAAGCAAAAATGATCAATAAATATATGAACTTATACCTAAATTCACTAACATTCAAAGAAACATAAATTGATAAAAAATGATAAGTTCTCATTTATTAAATTGGAAAAAAATCATAAGCACTGATAATGTTTGTGTTAGCAAGAATGTGAAGAAACAGATATCTTTATTTGTGGTGGAATATTAACTTTGTTAAGCATTGAAAAGAACGAAGGTTAGTACTAGCAAGTAAAATTTAATATTTGATGAATTCAATATTTTAAAGGATTCAGTTCTTTTCATCAACAACACAGGTCTAGAAATGGAATATGTGCATATGCCTAAATAACACATCTAAGATTTGTTACTGCAGATTAATTTTAATAGTAATACTAGGGACAGAAACACATCCATAAGGAAATGTTTTTTTAAATATATGGCAATATAAGGTATTACACAATGTTGCAAAAGAAGAAACACAGATAAAGAAAGCAATTCATCACTTACCAATTCAAAAATTTTCCACTTAAAAGTTGGGGGGAGGCAATTTCAGAACAATATATAGAATGATTCATTTGGATATTGTATAAATGTGATACATACATAGAAAAAGAAGTACATGTCTAAATGTAAACTGAGGTCTCTGAAAAGGGGGTTGGGAATAAAGAAGGGAGGCTTTGATGTATGAGCATGGATAAGTTTTTTTGTTCGAATATTTTGCAATGAAGATGAGTTTATACATAATTTTTCAGAAATAAAAAAAAACTTAGAATAAAATGATTTATTTCAACCCAGCTGGGCCTAGTGACTATATGCTATATTTCTAGCAAGGACTATAAAGAAATGAAGATTTACCTCATGTGGTTTCTATCCCTGGCTATTTCAAGCTTGAAGTCCATTCCTTGGTCTTTTGGAATTAGACTAAGTTTACACAAATCATCAAGTTTTGAAACAATGTTCTGATATTTTTTTCCATTCTTTTGTTAGGACTGCTGGTGCCAGATTTTGTGTTGGCTGCCAGCGATTCAGGATTGACAGTCAGTCCACCTTTAAGGCATTTCATGATCAAGACCTTGATTCAGACATAAAATCTTGCCCCCCCAAAAACGGGGTAAGCATTCCTAAAAGAGGAGAGAGTGGAGGAATTAGAGCCTTCCCTAAAGTACTATACCATGAGACAGCAGAATATGAAAGAACTCTCCTGTGCTAGAATATTTTATAGAAAATGAATTTCTCATCAATAATTTTTAAGTATTTTTTTGGACAAAATCTAAATTTCCAGCTTCTATAAGATTTTTAATACAGTAGGAAACATTAGGGTCACTTTCCCACAAGGCAGCAATTATCTGAACCTCAATGCTTAATATACTCTTTAGAATAAGAATGTACGTTCCATTGTTTTGCAGAATTCTCACTGCTAGGTGTTTGTTCTCTCTTCCCATCTTTCACATACACATATATCATATTTATATATGTGTCTTCCTAGTATACTCCTTGTCTAAAGAATGCTCTTTTTTCTCACCAGCCACTTTACTTACTACCATCACCTCTTGAGCTCCTGGATGTTTTATATTTTGTCACTCTTGTCCTAGATGGAAGAGGAAAAAAAAAAAATCCTGGATAACTTTGGAGGTAGGACAGGTTAGAAAAAGATTTCTCTGTGTTAATCACCCCTACAAGAGGAGAAAATGGATTAGTTACAATTAGAGTCATACTCTAAAAATACTTGTGTTTCATATCTTAATCTGTGAACTTCGTAAAAACTTTTTAAAAAGTTATTATGAAAAAAGTTCTTGGCAGAATCCATTTCTTCAGGTTTCAATACTATGTGTTCTCCTGTGGACTTTTTCCTTAACTTGTGTGTCTTTCCTCAAACCATTTCTTCTATTTAATATACAGAAAATGGACAACTTTTCTGCCTGAGGAGACCTAGTATAACCTGAGATACTTTGCTCTGTGCACGAGTGTACAGAGTAAAGAAAAAACCTTGATTGAAAGAAAAGAGTCACATAAAAGTAGTCACCGGTTCACCTGCATAACATTTTAAACATGCAGTTTAGAATTCCATTATAGAGTTTTACTTGGGGTCTTGTACCAGTAAGCCTGTAGAGAAATCCATAGTATTTGGTTATTTGCTCATGCTCTCTGGTCTAGTGGCTTTTTTCCATGATTTTAATCAAGTAGAGGATGTGGCAGATTCCATATATTACAGACAGCCAAAATGATCTCCCGTGCTCTTTAATGCAACTTTGACCCTCCTTCCATTGAGAAGTGTTGTCTATATGTTTCCTCCTCTTTAATTTATGCAGGATTGGGACCTGAGCAGAAGTGATATTAATTGATTTCTGAGGCCAAGTCATACAAAGGTAATTTAGCTTCATCCTGGCTTTCTTGGAATGCTCACCCAGGAAGCACAGCTACCATACTTTGAGGAACCTGGGCCTCATAAGAAGGCAATGTGTGGGTGTCACAACTGAAGAGGCTAGGTGAGCTCCTAGCAGATGGCCAGCAATAATCTTCAAATATGTAATGAAAATAATACCAAAAACATTCTAGTCCCTAGCCACTGAGCCCCCTCAGGCTTCGAGTCTTCCAACTCTGAGATGCCAGTAATCACAGAGCAGATATTACCTGTCCCAGTGGTGTTCTGTCTATAACATAAAACTACTACAAAGATTACGTTAGATATAACATTTTAAAATCCTTGTGTAAAGTCTGGCTCACTAACAGGTAGATATTTTACACACTAAATTCTCTTGGATTATTTAACAGATTAGTAAATTAGTGAATCCACTATTAGGATCACAGTTTAAGTTCTTGTTTTATTTCTAGCACTGTGAACTAAGATGAATCACATACCCTTGTGGGTCTCACCTGAAGGAGAACCTTCCAGGAGAGGACAGGGGACTCTTGCCCTGGTGATTCATGTGGAATCGGCCTGACATTTATTCTTGGATATACATTCAAGAACTGTTGGACAAGTCAATTTCAAAAGATCAGTCATCAGTATGCTAAGATGCTAAGCATATTCAACTCCCAGTTTGTCCTTTTTTTTTTTTTTTTTTTTTTTTTTTTTAATTTCAAGGGCCAGAGAGAGGGGGAAGTCTTAGATTATTTATCTGGTATTCCATAGAAATGTAATCAGGTCTACTGCTTCCAGGGTCTTCCTGAAGTAACCTTCATTTAAACGTCAAATATGCTGCTCTCTCTAAAAGCATGCTTTATGCTGTGCCCAAGCTAGAGTCCAGTTAGAACCTCCTTTTTAATGGTCTGGTGTCAGTGAGATGTGACAAAGCATTTGACAAATTAATTGCTTCTGAAAGACAGGAACATGTGTCCAATAAAGCTGCTAAGCTAAGAAAAGAAAAAAAAATGAGGCTGAATCTGAGATATAGCAATGTCCCAAATTGAAACATTTCATGCCAACATAATGCCTCCCTTCTGTGCATGTATGAATGTCAAATGCATACAAAGTACCTGTTTATCTGCTCATAGTCAGTCCATTTTTAAAACTGAGCAGGAACACACTTGCTGACCCAGGGAACATAAATGACATCATTACCTAATGAACTGTTGCAGAATTCATTTGAATGTGGCCGTCCTTTTGAAAAGTATGAATCTTTCCAGTGATTAAAGTGATTTAGACAGGAGTAGTTCAGGGTAGACAATATTAATTTAGGAATGAGTCATTATGTTCAGCACCAGTCTGGAGCCTAATGAGCTGATTCAAATTCATTTAAATCACTTGGAAAATACATACAGAGGCTGCACAATATACATAATTTCGAACCAAAAGACATTTCCTCTAAAAACCAATATATTTCAATCAGTAGAAATAAAATAAATCCATGGATTTTTTTTTTTCAAATTAGTGGGCTTTTTCAGCCCTGAGGTTTTGAAATTAACTGAAACTACAGAAGCACCTGAATTTAAAACTTCTTTTGAAAAATGAGTAAATGAAAAGGCTGATTAATAATATTTCATTATTTACTTAAGTGAGAGATTCACAAGATGTGGTGTCATCTCAACTATGAGAATTACTTTTGAGTTTTACCATGGTCAATTTGGAAAGCATGCTAGCAATGTTGGTCCCATTGGTAAAGAGATCAGAATGAGAATACTCATTAACAAAACATATTTATACATATTTATAAGATATATGTGTGTGTGTTTTGTTAATGTGTCAAAATAAAGAAATGTATCCATTTTTGTATTTTAGACAAAATTTTTATGAGAAATGAATGGAATATATGAACAATTTTTCCAATTTTTGAGGAATCATCTTGCATTTAAAAACAAAGTTATTCCATAAAAATATTGCAGACACTGGCTATTCAAGCTTGGTCTTACGTGTTTTGTGGGCTTCTCACCAAATCCCACAAACTGAATGTTGATTAAAATGAGTTGCCCATGGGGATTCCTGACATGGCCAGTGATTATTTCGATGTGAGCATGAAATACAACCCATGTCAATGAGACATGCAAGAAAATCTTAGAGGGCTTCTGGGAAGTTATCATCACTTGTAAGGAGAAACACAAATCTAGGATTTCCCCTTCACTTTTTTGGATATGATGCTTACTATCAGACAGCCATCTTAAAATTCTGACGTAGTCACAGGGAAGCCCATGAGAAGCCCTGATATCATTGAACCAATCTATTAACTGGTCCTGGGCCTACTTTGCCTCTCTACTTCTTGTTATAAGAGGCTATCGAATTCCTATTTCTTTAAGTCATGTCTATTGGCTTTGCAGATATTTATAGCTGTAAGCATCCTAATTGAGGTCAAGACTCTCATAAATAGGAATTATCCAATCCCTTTCATGTAAATATTCCAGTGCACCCAACAAACCTGATCAGGAATATTTTCTTCTGTCTAGCTTCAGTGTAAAGAGCCTCTAAGCTTATCCTTCTTTATACTACAAGATGATTAGTAGAATACTTCTATAAATTTAAATTTAACTTCTGCTGACTTCTAGCTTCCGGTGTTAAGTTATATAAATTTGAGGAAAGCAAATTTTCTCAGGGTGAAACTAATTGCATTGACCCCAAGATTAACATAAAGTGATACTGAATTCTTCTCTCCAAGCTCAGCCATAGACATTAGCTATTGAAGGAATGCAAATTCTCTCCACTCCCTTCTTACACAAAATATGCCACTGTGTTATCATATCTTTTCCTCTTGGGGCTCCAAACTTGCTTTTCCTTTCCTAAAAAGCAAATTCACTTTTGTTACTATGTGGATGAGATCACCTACCTTGATGAATGAATGGAAGAATTAGAAGCAATGTTTATATTATACAAATGTCTAGGGCAATCTCTGTCTCCTGGATGTTTAATAGGGAAAGACTTTTGCGCTTAGAGTGAATTTTCTTAGGTCGTTGGAAATAAGAACATGCTGAATTACCTCCTACCCCATCCCAGTCCCAGCTTAACCCTCATCAAGAAATACTTGCTTTTAGAGCAGCCTTGGTTTGGCTAAAGAACAGACCTAAAGGAATATTACTGTACTAAAAGATAAAATTACATTAGAATGGTTTAAACTGACCTCTCTTCTGAATAACGCACAGACTTTCACAGAAGACATGTACCTTATAAGAGAGTCCTAGAAGCAAAACTTGGGTCAAAGGGAGTATGCATTTTACATTTTGATAGGCAATGACAAATTCACAACCACACTTTATATTATCACTAGAACTGGATGAAAGGATTCGTTTTCCACATGCTTACCAGCACTTATAAAATCAATAGTTTATATTTTGCCAATCTGCTTAAGAAGTACTATCTCATTGTTATTTTAATATATATTTAGTTAATTGCAAGTGCATTAATGTTATTTTATTATGTTTATAAGAATTCCTTTATTTGGGGGATCTACGTGGCTCAGTTGGTTAAGCATCTGCCTTTGCCTCAAGTCATGGTCTCAGGATCCTGGGATCGAGACCCACTCCTAAAGCCAGATAGAGCCCCTGGGTGGGGCTCCCTGCTCAGTGGTGAGTCTGCTTCTCTCTCTTTCTCTTTCTCCCCCAGCCATACTCTCTCGCGCACTGCGGTCTCCTGTGTACAAGCTCTCTCTCTCTAATAAAATCTAAAAAAAACAAAAACAAACAAACAAACAAACAAAAACATCCATTCATCTTACTTTCTATGAAATGTCTTTTCATACCTATGCCCCATTTTTTTTTTCCGGATGAGTCTTTCCCTTATTAATGTCAGAGAATATGCATGATTTAAATATAAAGCTGTAATTAACCCTCTGTTAGGTATATGTGTCGAAATCTACTATTTTCCCATTTTATCATTTGTTTTTTTACTTTATGTTTATTACCTTATACTTAAAAAAGCAATATAGTCATCTTTCATGTTCTCACTTTGTTATGACTTCTGAGTTCTCACAGATTTTTCTTATATTTTCATGCTTTCATGCATCGTTGTTTGAGCAAGAAGTAAGAAGGTAAATTGCCTTAACTGTCTTCAGGTTTTTGTGCCTCAGGTTGTTCACATTATCCAACAAAGTTCTGCTGCCCGGTGTGCAGGAAAGCACACACCGACACTAGTTTTTGCGACAGAGAAAAGGTGTTATTGCAGAGGGCCAAGCAAGGGGAGTGGATGAAATTTTTCAAAACTGCCTCTGGGAGGGTAAGGAGAGCTGATTATGGATTTTAAGGGTTTGAAAGTGGACGTAGGTGATTGGAGGTTGGGAAAAGGTGACGTAAGGGGAAAGACGTGGCTGTGTCTGCCCAGGCGCCACCCATTGATTGATACACAGGTACATAGCTTGCAAGTACGAAGTGGCAGCACTAGCAGGAGGAAAGGAGACCTCAGGGTGTGTGAAGTGACTTTCCCTCTCTCCTTCCTTCTGGCACCTGCAAGAATTCTCTCCATTTCCTCCAGTCTCTGGTAGTCTTATAGGTTATCAGTCAACTACTACAGAACAGCTCATAAATCAAGTTAGCCAGAATTTCTTTTGGGAAGAATAATCAAGCATTTGGTAACTTAAGCTGTGGGTTTCATTAACTGATCCATTTTTTTTCATTGATTTGGACTGTAAATCTCATTTTATATCTACTTGAGTCTATTTCTGTCCTTTTAGTTTGTTTCAAAGAGTATATTCCTGAACTATTTTTTTAAAAGATTTTATTTATTCATTTGACACAGAGAGAGAGATTACAAGTAGGCAGAGAGGCAGGCAGAGAAAGGAGAGAGGAGGAAGCAGGCTCCCTGCTGAGCAGAGAGCCCGATGCGGGCCTCGATCCCAGGACCCTGAGATCATGACCTGAGCCGAAGGCAGCGGCTTGAACCCACTGAGCCACCCAGGCGCCCTCATTCCTGAACTATTAACATATTCTTTTAACTGCAACTTTATAACACATTTTATTGCCCAGTAGGATATATCTTGCTCCTGCACATTCTTATTTAATATTTAGTTTATAATCAGTTTATTATCATCATTATTATTGAAGTATATTTGACATGCTAGTATATTAGAATATTAGTATATTCATATATATTAGTATATATAATATATTATATCATATATTATATCATATTATACACTAATATGATTATATATAATATATTAATATATTATGTGATATATTATTATATGTATTATATATAATAGTATATTAATATATATTAGTATATTGTATATAGTATATTAGTATACTAGTCTCAGATGTATACATACCAATTCAACAATTTCATCCATTCTTCAGTGTTCACCAAGATAAGTGTAATCACAGTCTGTCACCATACAATGTTATTATAATATTATTGATTATTGTCCCTCTGCCGTAGTTTTCATCCCCATGACTTATGTATTTTATGACTGGAAATGTGTACCGTGTACCTCGTAATCCCCACTATGCATTTTTCCCATTCCATCACCCACCTCCCCTCTGGCAACCACCAGTTTGTTCTCCATATTTGAGTCTGTTTGGGATCATATCTGTCTTTCCCTGACTAATCAATTTTAATAGTTAAAAATCAAATTTATCTATTAATTTAGTATTAATTATGACTTTTAACATATGGATATCTAGCTCCAAATTAGGTCTTTTATACCATTTATTCAAATATCCTTTATTTGCCTTAGGCTTTATATAAAACCTAAACTTTGTTGTTGTTGTTGTTGTTAATTATTTATATCTATTTGCCTTTAAGTTGCTTCTCTGGGGTATTTAAATAAACGATCATAATAATTTTAAAACACATTTTTTCTTTTTAATTTGTGTATTTTGACAATTCAATAATAAATATATACTGAATTAGAGACAAATTGTAACCCTCGGGTAGCTTAAATTCTAGCAGAGCTTGCATTTTTCTCTTATATAATTCCATTAGAAAGTACTCCTAGAAGCTTTACAGTAGCAATGGAGATAATATCTTTATTTGTCATGTTTTGTATTTAACAAGAATGCTTCCATTAATGTGATCATAAGGATGATTGTGACTCTCAGCTTGACATACATATTTTTAATGTTAAAATAGTAACATTACTTTTTAAATTAAGAGTTTTCATCAGGAATGGGTGTTGAATTTAATCAAACACCTTTTCTACATCTATGAAGATAATTGCTTTTTCCCCTTCCTTAACCTTTTAAATAATGTAGTATCTTAATAGATTTCTTAAAATTGAATGGTTAGTGGTCTCCTGAAAAGAAAACACAATCTCAGCTGACAAATTTTTTTATTGTATATATAATTTAACTAGCCATATGTGGTTGAAATCCTTTGTATCTTAACTTGACTCAAATAGCTGAGTTTTGTTAATCATGTTAACAATTTTTAGGAGGAATTAAAGTAATCTACAGTTCAAAACTCTGCATATTCTAGGTCCTATTTTTATAGTACAACTTTATCCAGAAGTTCATCCTCACCCCCCAAAACAAAGTAAATATCATTTTTACTCACATTTATTGTGTATGATTATTTTCCAGTTTTGTTTATCTGTTTGTTTTTTTTCCTGAAACTAAAATTTAGTTGATTTTGAAACATCAGAAGTTTGGGATTCTCAGTCTTCCCCTTAGGCCTGGTTTTTTAAATGTTACAGGTTTATTTTTCACTGCATAACTAATTGGAGCCATTCAGGCTTAGGATAATAATAAAAAATTTTGGACAAAAGATGCACAGGGCTTGAAATGTTAGATTAGTTTAGGTATCAAAGTTTCACGTTATATTCCTCTAAAGAATAGTTTATTAGCAACCTGATCTTGGACTTTTTTTTCATAATTTCCTTGAAATGTTTTGCCTCTGACCACTTCACCTCACCACTCCACCAAAAACAAAAGAAACAAAAAAGCAAACCATGATTCTTAAATATATAACTCTATGTATTATATCACTATATACTATGTTTCATGTGTATGTTATATAAATATACATGGTTTTGCAGTCTTATCATCTTTCTTTTGTTCTTATTTACTCAGATTCATTTAGTAATCTGAAGCTGCTAAATGTCGCTCTGCAGACAGCATCCAAAGATATATTCCCATTTTGTATTAATTGTCAAATGAGTTCCATAGGTATCACTTAGGAAGTAGAGTCTATATTCTTTAGCAGCAATTTGTCATTCAGAATCCATTTCAGAGCTTTCCACAGTTACATAATAGTGTTTATTTCAGACCAATCTGAAACCTACATTACTTGCTAAGACAAATTAATTCCTTACATCTTCATTATGAGGACTAAACAAATTCATTCATCTCAGAAGGGCATTTTAGGCCTTACAATATTGGCCTTAGTCATTCTCTGAACTGCATTGCAGTATGCAACTATAGAAATCATTTGTGTTCCTTAATTTTTGGTGTAAGATTGTAAAGTTTTACTAGAAAAATTTGGGATGGATTGTCTGGAAGATACACACATATGTCTTCTATTCTCTCACTGACAAGTATCCTGGGGGAAAAATTAGAAGACAAGAGTACTTACATGTCTTACCCATATCTCACATAACAATGGCATTGACAATTGCATTATAAGCTCCCATCTTTTTTTTTTAATTTTATTTTTATTCTTTGCCCAAGGGGTACAGGTCTGTGAATCATCAGGCTTACATCTTTCACAGCATTCACCAAAACACAAACCCTCCCCAATGTTCATAACCCATCCACCCTATCCCTACCCTCCCACCCCCCAGTAACCCTCAGTTTGTTTTGTGAGATTAGAAGTCTCTTATGGTTTGTCTCCTTCCCCATCCCATCTCGTTTCATTATTTTTCCCTCCCTACCCCCCATGACCCCCCACCCTACCCCTCAAGTTCCTCATTTCAGAGAGATCATATGATAATTGTCTTTCTCTGATTGACTTATTTCGCTCAGCATAATACCCTCTAGTTCCATCCACGTCATTGCAAACGGCAAGATTTTGTTTCTTTTGATAGCTGCATAGTATTCCATTGTATCTATATACCAGATCTTCTTTATCCATTCATCTGTTGATGGACATCTAGGCTCTTTCCATAGTTTGGCTATTGTGGACATTGCTGCTATAAACATTCGGGTGCACATGCCCCTGAGGATCACTACCTTTGTGTCTTTAGGGTTTTGACCTCAAGTTCTGTCATTAGTAAAAGGAGGCAGTTGCATTATGACTATTCTTCTCTGAAGTCCATGTACACAAACTGATCTTAGATGGATTTGGACTGGCTGACCCAAAGTTGAAAAATACTCTCTGTTCACAGTTACGGTCCCTGCTACTCATCTTTTAGGCAGTTAGGTTTGTGGTTTCATGGATGGTAGTTGATTCCTAAAAGTTCTCAAAATTCTAATGATTTCTAATTCTACAAGCAATACTCATCAGTTTGGTTGTCAATAAATGAATATATTGACATTAGGTTAAAAGTAAACTTATCATTAAATTTCTTTTTTAAAATGACAAGTAAAAAATTAAAGAAATTAAATGACAAATAGACATTTGTGGAGTTTTTGTTTGCATTTTCCCCATTTTATTGAGATGTAATTGACATATAACATTGTATAAGTTTAAGGTATACAAAGTGTTGATTTGATACACATATATTACAAAATCCTTACCACCAGAGTGTTAGCGGACACCTCTATCTTACCTCATAATTATTTCATTCTTGAGGTGAAAACATCTAAAATCTACTCTTTGCAACTTTCAAGTATATAATAGAGTATTGTTAATTATAATTACCATGTGATACATTAGATCTCCAGTTCTTATTCATCTTATAACTAGAGTGTTGTGCTCTTTGAACAACATCTCCCATTTCCCCCACCTCTTGACCCCTAGGAACAACCATTCTAGTCTCTGTTTCTCTGAATTTGGTAGCTTTTTTAGATTCCACATATAAATGGATAACACAGTATTTATCTTTCTCTGTCTGACTTATTTCAGTTAGCATAATGCTGTCAATTCCATCCATGTTGTTGCAAATGGCAAGATTTCCTTCTTTCTTGTGTCTCTCTAATATTTCATATATAAATATTTACATAATATTTAATTCTATTTATTCCACATATACACATAATATGTGTGTGTGTGTGTGTGTGTGTTTGTATACATATACCACATCTTTATCCATTCATCCATTGATGGACACTTAGATTGTTCCCATGCCTTGTCTATTGTGAATAATGCTGCAATAAACATGGGAGTGCACATATCTCCTTGAGATTCAGTTTTCATTTCCTTTGGATGTATAACCAGAAGTGGGATACTTGCTCCTTTGTCATAAATTAATTCACCAGGTATGCCTGCCTTTATTTATGGGCTCTCTATTCTGTTTCATTAATCTAGGTATCATTTTTACACAAATACCATAATGTTTTGATTACTATAGCTTTATAATATAGTTTGAAATGAGAAAGTGATGACTTTGGCTTTAGTCTTTCCCAAGATTGATTTGGTGATCCAGGGTCCTTTGCAGTTCCATACCAATTTTAGGAAATTTTTTTCTATTTCTGTGAAAAATACTATTGGAATTTTGATAGGAATTGCACTGAATTTATAGATCACTTCAGGTATATGGATATTTTAGCAATATTATTTTTTCCAATCCATTACCATGGTATATCTTTCTATCGATTTATGTCTTCTTCAGCTTCTTTCATCAGAATCTTATAGTTTTTGGTGATCTTACACCTTCTTGGTTAGTTTTATTCCAAAGTTATTTTATTCTTTTTAATACAGTTGTAAATGGAATGGTATTCTTAACTTCTCTTTCTGATAGTTCACTATTAGCATGTAGAATTACAACTGCTTTTTGTATTTGCATCCTCCAACTTTACTGAATTTTGTTGGTTATTTCCAACAGTTCTTTTGGTAAAGTCTTTAGGGTTTTCTATATGTTATATTTTGTCATCTGCAAATACAGATAATTTCATTTTTTCCTGTCTTTTATGGATACCTATTTTTTTTCCTTCCCTAAATGTTCTGGCTAGGACTTCTAGTACTATGTTAAATAAAAGTAGTGAGAATGGGCATTTTTATCTTATTTTTAATTTTAGAGGAAAAGCTTTTAATTTTTTACCAATGAGTTTTTATCATGAATGGATTTTGGATTTTGTCAAATGCTTTTTCTGCTTCTATTGAGATGACCAAATGATTTTTAACCTTAATTTTGTTCATGTGGCATATTCAGCGATTGATTTGTGGCTGTTGAATCATCCCTAAAACTCCCACTTGACAATGGGTATGATTCTTTTAATGTACTATTGAATTTAGTTTGCTATTATTTTTTTGAGGATTTTTGCACCTATTTTCATCAGGGATATTGCCCTGTAATTTTTTTCTTGCAGTGTGCTTGTCTGGTTTTGTTATCATGGTAATGCTAGATTTGTAAAATGAGTTTGAAAGTGTTCCTTCTTTTTTATTATTTTTTGGAAGAANGATATTGCCCT
Organism: Ailurus styani; assembly: GCA_002007465.1. Lineage (NCBI taxonomy): Eukaryota > Metazoa > Chordata > Mammalia > Carnivora > Ailuridae > Ailurus > Ailurus styani. The sequence goes on from LNAC01001747.1 coordinate 94,290, forward strand.
GTAATTTTTTTCTTGCAGTGTGCTTGTCTGGTTTTGTTATCATGGCAATGCTAGATTTGTAAAATGAGTTTGAAAGTGTTCCTTCTTTTTTATTATTTTTTGGAAGAATTTGAGAAGGATTGGTATTAATTTTTCTATAAATGTTTGGTAGAACTCATCAGTAAAGTTATCTGGTCCTGGACTTTTGTTCATTGAAAGGTTTTTGATTACTGATTCAACATCCTTACTACTTATTGGTCCATTCAGATTTTCTATTTCTTCCTGATTCAGTCTTGGAAGGTTTTATGTTTCTAGAAATGTACCCATTTCTTCTAGGTTTGTTGACATATAATTGTTCACAAATAAACATTTGAGGAGACCTGTTCTTCAGAGCCACAGATTTTGAAGAATGGTATTTGGGAAATTCAAAGGATTGACTGCCATGTGTGTGTGTGTGTGTGTAAATTTCTGCAATCCCAAAGAAGAGAATCACATGCCAAATACATCATGTTTATCCATAGGTTGATGATAATGTGAAGTGTTTGGCAACATGATATTCTGAAGTTAGATTTCACAGGGGCCCCTCAGATCTGAAAAAGAAGTCACCAAATCCATAATCACTTTTTATATTCATATGATTTTGAAACTTTGTTTTCCTCTGGGCAGAGATAATTAATTGTGGATTTTGAAGAAATAACTAGTTCCCTACATAAGTTTAGGGATATTTTATAGAGAAGGAAGAAGAGCCAGAAGGTAAATATGGGACCAAGTCAAAGAAAGATATGGAGAGTTGGCCCCACATTTACCTTCATTCTCTTCCAAATTCTCTCAGAAATGACCAAAAATATAGAAGAGGCCAGTAAGTAAGCAATGAAATTTTCAGTATTTCTAGAAGGCATTGTGCAGGTGTGATGGGATGGAAGGAGTTTTGAATACCCAATTTCACACATGCATAAGTAAAGCCCATTTGGGAAGCAGTGATATGGGGACAAGCAGAGCCCCACACTGTACAAGCTCAAATTAGAAGAGATTAGAGCAAACCTGGTTTGTCAAAAAAATCATTAGAGTTGCCCATGGCATTTACTAATCCTTACTTGGTTTTATAGTGGCTGAAGCAAAAGTAATTTATGATATCAGGTATGCATCACAACTAATTCCTGCAGCCAGAACAACTGGATAAAAGTTAATGAGTCACCAGCAGCAGGGAAGTTATAGCTTATAAGTATCTCAGAATTAAGACTAGGGAGGGGGGCACATCCAGGTGCAGTTCACATGGTTAGATTTCAACTGGAAATGTACCAGCAATAACCTGAGTTGCTGTTAGCTTCAGTAAATATATCCAGCTTTACTAAATAAAGCAAAACTGTTGGCATAGCTATCTGAGAAAAAAACAGGCTTAGTAGTTGGAGGAAAGACAAGGCTCCTTAAGTTGATTTTTGGTGATGACAAGGGGTGAAGATATGTTCTATAAGATTCCTTTGACAATGGGTTCCTCCCTTTTACAGGCCACTGAATTCCTAAATATGCAAGATTTAATTATGAAGATATAAACATGGGGATGTAGGAAAGTGTCCAATATGGATAAAACATAATCATAAGTCCCACTGCTGGACAATAAAATAGCATTTTCTATTTGAAAATTTCTATATGCAAATAAAAACATATTATCAGGCATATGAAAATAATTCTTAAAAAAAGGAAAATTCAAAGCCAGAAAAAATTACAAAAAATTTTTAGATTTTATTCTTAGGTCAATAAGATGTAAAAGAATATTGAAATGTTTAACAGGTATAAACTCAGATCAAGATAAAATTAAATGACAAAAGAGTATAGGTAAAAGCAAGAATATTCTTGAATTAGAGAGAGAATAGACTGTGAGAGCTAAAAGTCATATCTAAAAGACAAACAGCATGTTTGTACAATGAGTACACAGACACATGTTTAAGTGATTGAATTTTAAAGACAAAGACTTCTTTAAAAAAAAAAAGGAAGTTAAATGAAATTCATAGTCAGGTTGAGGCTGAGGGAACAGTCTATGCAATATTGGGGTGACTCCAAATCCAGGGCTGGATGGAGCTGAGTGAGCTTCACTGTATCTAAGTCACTGGTTCGATAACTAGCTGTCCATTGGAATCAACTAAGGAGTTAACAAAAACTCATATAGAAAAAAAAAAAAGACAAAACAACAAATGCTTGTTCCCCACCTCCACAGATTCTGATTTATTTGGTCTGGGAAGCAGCTTGGGCACTGAAAGATTTAAAAGCTCTCCAGATGATTCTAACACGCAGCCTGATTTGAGAAACAGTTTTGAGGAGAGCCATGTCGAAAGAATATTATACACAGTCAAGTTATAAGTTATATATAAAATTGTCAGGTAAGTTTAGCCACACCAAAATGTCTCAGGACCAAAATAACAACATAAATTATGACTAATCACAACCCCCCCCAACACACACACAGACACCAGCGTGCATGTCCACCCAACAAGAGTTCAGAGGAAAAACCCTTGGTAGTTGTAGATGAGAATCAGTTCGTTAGAGTGTAGATCTAGTGACAAACCAACTTTACAGAATATTTTTTAATAAAGTACAAATTATAAATCTTGAAAATGTAAATTCAAACCAGTGGGCAGCTCAGTTGGTTGAGCGTCTGACTCTTGGTTTCAGTTCAGGTCATGATCTCACGGGTCATGGGATTGAGCCCCGCATTGGGCTCCACGCTCAGTGGGGAGTCTGCTTGAAGATTCTCTGCCTCTGGTACTCCCCCTGCTCATTCACTTTCTTTCTTTCTCTCTTTAAAATCAATCATTCAGTCAATCTTCAAACAACAATGTAACAAACCCTCAGAGTAGATAGAAAAAGGAAAAAAATATAATAGGATTTTTCTAAATGCAGTTTAAGTATATTGTGTCAAGTAATGAAAGAAACTCCAGAAAAACGAAACAAAACAAAAACTGAAACTAAAACTATAACCACATAAAACCAGTAAATGAAAATAGATAATTGTATGTTATTTCTATTTTACTAAGTTAAAGATAGAAATATGACATAGTCTAGTAATTCCACTACTGGGTATTTATCCAAAGAAAACAAAAACATTAATTTGAGAAAAATATATGTACCCTTATATTTATTGCAGCATTATTTATAATAGCCAAGTTATGGAAGAAACACAAATGTCCATGTAGATGAATGGATAAGAAAGTCATTATATATATGTGTGTATATATTTATATGTGTGTGTGCATGTGTGTGTGTGTGTGTGTGTGTGTGTGTATAAAATGAAATACCGTAATAGCCGTAAAAAAGGAATGAGATCTTGCTACCTGCAACAACATGGATGGATGTAGAAAGTATTATTTTAAGTGAAATAAATCAGTTAAAGACAAACACCATATGATTTTACTTATACGTGGAATCTAAAAAACTAAACAAGAGAAGAAACAGACCACAGATATAGAGAACAAACTGGTGGTTGGCAGAGGGGAAGGAAGTGGGAGATGAGAAAAATAGGTGAAGGGGAGTGGAAGATATAGGCTATATCTATAATCCTATACTGTACCTTTCATCCGGAACAGAGTCAACAGTGTTGTAATAGTATTATATGACAGATGACAGGTGACAGATGGTGGCTACACTTGTGGTGAGCACAGTATAACATATAGACTTGCTCAATCACTATGTTGTACACCTGAAACTAATGTAACATTGTGTCTACTTCAATAAAAGAAAATAGGGAGAGGAAGTGGGACTGGTATGAGTGTGCTAATTTTCTCTGTTCTCCTAGTGTATCCTAGCAGACCACATATTCTGACGACTAAGACAAGAGCTAGATGAGTAAAGTCCACTCTTGTTTACAATTGTAACTACTAGAAGCTTATAGGAATCCATACCTTTAAAATTAGTAGGGGGAATATGCTTATTCAAATACAAATACACCACAAAACAATTGGAGGAATGTTCATACGGTAATCAATGGAAGTATAAAACAATAGAAGTATAAAAAAGATTTGAAAAGAAGGAATAAAGACAGAGTTAATTATAAAATATAAATGGAATATTTGTACATCTTAAAATAACTAGATTTTTTCAAAATTTTAAAACCAACTTGTATGCTCAATGCAGAAATTTTCAAAATTAAAAGAATAGAAGAACAATTGCTAAATTTATGTTAATAAAGAAGATAGTTGGAATGCAATAAAAATAGCCAATGAATTTGATTTCAGGTCAAAAATATTAAACAAGAGAAAGATAGAGTAAAATGATAAGGGCGAAATACACAATTTGAACCCATCTATGGGCATCACAGTATATATCAACTTAAATGGACAACTCGGATATTGCAAGAAAAAAAATTAACAGAAACACTATAGAAGTATTTATTCATAGTGTCTTATACAGATCATAAAATTGAGGTGCAGATTGCCTGAAGAAAGTAATTAATAAGGTTGACTAAATGAATATATGTGAAAACTCTATACTCTTGTAAAAGCCTCTGCTTAACCACTCATGAAAAATTTACAAAATCATTCCTATGGAAAGCCTTAAAGAAAACCTAAGCAGACCAACCTAACGAAACATGAAGATAAAATCAAAACTGAAATTGCAGAAAGTTACAATCATGACAACACATGTGTGCTGTTTTTATTCTTCAAAGAAATGTAAAGGTCACAACTTCTTGACAGGTGTAAATTTACTTATTTACTTATTTTTTTAAAATCAGTTTTTAGTATCAGACCAGAAATGAAAATTGATCTTGGTTCTTAAGTCTGAGATCAGTTTGCAATCCAATGATATTGGGGCAAAGCACTTAACTGGATCTTTTCCACACTTCTCCAAATTCCATCATCATTGACTCTCAAATTCTTTATCTTTGGACATTAGCTTTCTGCACTTTTTCACACTCTGCCTTAATGTTCCAGTCATTTGCTTCACTTTTCTTTAAGTTTTATTTTTAACTTTCATGACATCAACCTACAGGTTTTTCCTAACTTCATCCTCAAAGGATGAACAATTGGCAGTAATGGACATGATTCATTTCCATGAGTACTATTTAATTTATAGCATCTATCTTTAGAAAGTGTCATATGGCTAAAAATAAGCATTATTAATGAATGTTCCCAGGCCACAAAAAATGATAAGTGAAACATATGTCTTTGAAGGAAAAAAGGACAGAATCTGTGTGAATTATATGTAAAATAATCCCTAAGGAATAGCAACATTATTTGGGAATAATTTTTATAACATTTTTATGTTAGAGGTATAAAGATAAATTTTCACAATGAAAAAGTGCCAAAATGGAGGAAAGATAATAAGAAGTCTTTTCTTTAATCCCATTTCCTAGAGAAACATTCCTGGTTTAGTTTTTCCTTGGTTACCATTTTTACATTGTGTAATACATGTATACTTCCATTTCTGATTCTTGTTTTCTAGACAAGCTTTATCACCTCTCTGCTTTAAAAAATTGGTTCATACATTACTTCCCATCTTCCCACTTTTTCCCATCCACCCTCCACACCCAATAATTTTGAATATATTACTATTTTTTGTGTTTCTTGCAAAGGTTGACATTTCTAGGATTAATAATAAGCATTAATTCCCACTTCTTGACTTATTAAACTTTGAAAGTACCTACTAATTTCCTGCTCTAAAAGAGAAGGGAATAAAGGTCGTATTGTTTCTCCCACATCACATCCTCATTCCAATTATTATAAATATTATATTTTACATTAATAAAGTTTACAGTATATACATTTTGTTCTGTTAAATAACATTGAATTATTTGTGATTTGTCTGTATTTTTATTTTCAAAATGAAAAAATAGTAGAATTAATGATATGGTTATGAACATGTGTAGCTCATTCATAAAACAATGAGATCTTGTAGTTGAAATCACATAGAAGAAAATTAATTTTAAATCCTATAAATTTTTGAAATTATCAGCGTGAATTGTATTTGTATTTCAGTGTGTTAAGTTATAGTTTTTTTTCTAGCTTTCCTGTTCTGTACCATGCTCAATTGTCATTGCTCATTTTATCTCATGTCCTCCCTTATGTTAAATTACTTTTAATTTTGCTAAAGTTACATTCTGATGAATATGTTTTCTAAGAGAGTCTTGATCATGCAAGTCCTAGTCTCTTTCATGGATGAAACATCTTTACTTTGTTCCCACATTTAACTGGGGACAGAATAGGTTCTAAAGTGATTCTCCCCCACTCAGAATTTGAGGATATTTTTCATTCTTTTTTTATTCAATATTGTTGAGAAAGTGAATAGTCGCCTGTCTACTTTATGAATAATTTTCTGTTGCTCTGTGGGAGCTTTTACAATGTTCCCTTTGTCTCTGAGGTTATGGAATTCCAATGCATGTACATGTGGACAATATTTCATGAATCCTGTTTTCCACTCAATATGTCACCTCATTATATAATTACTTCTTCATTCCAGAACGCTTCTCTTCTAATTTATTATTTCTTTTCATTTATTTCTGTTCCTCTCCATTTAGAATTCTTATTTAAAAGATGACGGACTGGGCGCCTGGGTGGCTCAGTGGGTTAAAGCCTCTGCTTTCGGCTCAGGTCATGATCTCAGCGTCCTGGGATCGAGGCCCGCATCGGGCTCTCTGCTCAGCAGGGAGCCTGCTTCCTCCTCTCTGTTTCTCTGCCTGCCTCTCTGCCTATTTGTAATCTCTCTCTGTCAAATAAATAAATAAAAAATCTTTAAAAAAAAAAAAAAAAGATGACGGACTACTTGGATATTTTCTCTAAACCTCTACATTCCTCTCTCAAGTTATCTATCTCCTTCTGTGGTGGATACAAGGCTTTATGGTCACTAAACCACATCATTTCCCATTTAAACTCAATAAAACATCATTTCCAAGTGCCCCTGTGCATATGACTAGCTCTGGCCACTGGGAAGTTAACAAAGTTACCTGTATCCTTTCAGTGCAAGTTGATATAAATAGCAAGTGGTTTATCTTGATTTTCTCTTTCCTTCATCTGAAAGCTAACAGATGGCAGTGGAACTTGGAAGCCATAAGATGGTGAGTTGAAGATGGAAAAAGGCTGGGTTCTTGAATCTTTGGTTAGACAAGAGCTTCTCAGAAGCGCTGACTTACATCGGTTAAGGACATGGATTTTAGACACAGTTGTTTTATGCAGCAAATAGTTTGAAGTACAGTAACAGGTACTGCTTGCCTTTTTAATCTGGATTCTCATAATATAACTGAATTTAGTTGTCAGTTCTAACAGTACATCTTTCAACCTATGTGTTAAACATTAAAAATGATCTTGGCAACTATAATGTTAATTTCCAAGATGATTTTCTAGTTTTCTGTTTGCTCCTTTCCATTGTATCCTCTTTTTACTTTTTATTTCTGCAATATCTCCTGGACTCTATCAAATTAAGATTTCCTTCCTTGAATTATTCTCTTGTTTATATAGCATTGTTCTGTTTATATATATCCTCATTCTTTTCTCTCATACTTGGCTTTCTTTATTAAGTTTTCACCTATGGTCTTTTCTATTATTTGAACTTTTAACTATGAAAATATCCTACTTCTATAATACAGTGAAAAAAAATTAACTTAAATTAGTTTAAAATAGTTTAGGGAAAATTCTCAACTGTTTGTCACATACTCTTATATGTGAGATCTCTCTTGTTCTTTACATTTGTTGGCTTCTATTTTTTTTTTCCATTTGATTGTTTTACACTTGAAAATTTTTTGACTTTACATTTGTTGATTCAGCTTTGAGCATATCTGGGACTCTGCTCATAAATCTTAATTTTAGTGTAGTAGGCTATAATTTAATGTGATTTTTCTTTGAAATTGATCTCGTCCACTATATATCTTCTAGTTAATTGACAACTTTCCTTTTACTCTTTCTCATTACATATTTGCATTTGTGTCATGCTTAAATTTTGCCATTACAGTGCAGTTCAGGGAAGACATGAAGAGAGATGTTTGTGCCACTGGACAAGGATTAGGGTAAGACAAGTGAGGTAGCATTGTTCAAGAGTGGGGTTGGATCCTACCTTCATTTAAAATTGTGATATTTTGTTCATTATGGATTTTTGCATTGCTTTTGGTAATTTAAAATACTGTGCTAAGGTACTGCACTAAGATATTATTTTGATTACTGAGATTTTGCTCTCCTCTTAATTTTATACCTCATATGAATGTCTCATTTGCCTCACCCTAGTCCAGACCCTGCTGAACTACTGTAAATCATGAAGTGGGAGGCACTTCAGTGGAAAAAAGGAATGAATATTTAAGTGGGTTATAAAGAATCTACCTTGAAGCTATTTAATGTAATCCTATTTTTGTTTCCAGATGTGTGGCTTAGAGAATAGAGGTCACTTTTGTTTTCCATAAATGGAATTTCTATAAATAGTAATAAACAAGTCAGACAAAATTACATTTATGACTATAATGTAAAAGATGTATGCCAGCCACACCTGGGACTGTGAATCAGCACAGTCCTTGAATCCAGGTATTATTCCCTGTTTGCCACATCAAATCTACTTTTATTTTCTTTTATTCACTTCTAGTTTTATTTGCATATAATAGACATTCAACACTACATAAGTTTAAGGCTTACAGCATAATAACTTGACATATGCATACATCGTGAAAGGATTACCATGTAAGTTTATTTAACATTCATTACCTCATATAGGTAATACAATTTTTTTCTTGTGATGATGAATTTTACGATTTACCCCTTTAGCAACTTTCAAATGCCAAACCTAATTTTCACATGTCTCTACCATGCTCCATAACTTGGGAGACTGACCCAACAATTCCTTGTCCTAAGATGTCAGGTTGTGTGCAGTCAAAGGGATGCCTAAGCAGATGATCAGAACAAGAAAGGGACATAGTTTTGCATATTCATTTTCCTGGATCTCTTCCTCCATGGGTTGGTGGTGGGTGTATTTCCTTCTTTTTTTTTTTTTAATTGACCATATAATATAATAGTGGTTTTATTTCTGAGCTTTCTATTCTGTTCCCTTGATCTATGTGTCTGTTCTTTTTTTTTT